>LPNX010021173.1:166378-180764 GCA_001517045.1 Pseudotsuga menziesii
TTTCCCCCTAAAATAATGAATTTATAAGTCTATTCCTTTAACATAGTTAACAAAATATAATATATATTTAACATAATCATTACTGGATATAAAATCCGTTTATAAATTAGAGTGGTTGTAGTAAATATAATTAAATTTTTAAACAGTTAATCTAAATAAAAAAAACTTAACATAATGAACATAACTAATATATTCAATAATTAATATAAAAAAAAATTAAAGTAATTTAACTCTGGTAAAAGTCAATATAGATAGAATCATAAAGCATAGTGTTCAGTATCAATATATGGACTAGTCTAAATGTTATATAATTTGGCCTTTTCTAGTTATCATTACTAACATTTGGTTATACAATATTTGACTAAATTGGAATTTTTGATTGCTTGAAATTGTGTTTTTTAATGCATAAATGAAGTAGTCCCCTTAAATACCTTTATCGCACTTAGGTTGTTCAATCTTAACAATTGATAACTCTTTTTTGTCATATTTTTTGTTTGAAAAATATGACCATAAAAAGCTCAAATTTTAACATGTTTAGACTACTACTCAACATGATGATGATGACGATGACGATGACGACGACGACGACGATGATGATGATGGTGTTGATGATGATGGTATGATGATGATGTTGTTGATGATGATGTTGATGACGATGATGACGATGATGACAAAGATGACAATGATGATGATGATGATGATGATGATGAATATGGTGATCACCATGTTGATCTCATATGAAATGATGAAGAGGATGATGATGAGGATGATGAGGATGATGATGATGATGATGATGATGATGATGATGATGATGATGATGTTTGAGTCTGGAAACCATCCCACACTGTCAATGCATGTGTCTACTCTAACCATGCCAAATTTCACACCAAGTCGACACATACAAAAATTTTCATCGTTGGCCCCACGTAGCACATTAATTATTCTATAGGTAATGATTTTGTTGCTTGATTTGTTAGTGACACTCATGTTTGATGATGAAGATGACGATGATGATGATGATGGCGATGATGACGATGACGATGAGGACGACGACGACTATGATGATGATGATGTTGATGTTGATGATGATGTTGATGATGTTGATGATGATGTTGATGATGATGATGATGACGACGAGGATTACAATGACGACGACGACGATGATGATGAAGATGGTGATCACCATGTTGATCTCATATGAAATGATAAAGATGATGATCATGATGATCATGATGATGACAAAGATGATGATGTTGTTGATGATGACGACAATGATGATGATGATGACAATGATGATGATGTTGACGACGATGATGATGATGATGTAGCACATTAATTAATCTATAGGTATGTTTTTTGTTGCTTGATTTGTTAGTGATAGTCATGTTTGATGATGAAGATGAAAATGAAGTTGATGACGATGATGATGATGACGATGATAATGATGATGATGATGACGACAATGATGATGATGCTGATGATGATGTTTGAGTCTGGAAACCATCCCATGTCGTGAATGCATGTGTCTATTTTAACCATGCCAAATTTCTCACCAAGCGGGGGCATATATCAAAAATTCATAGTTGGCCCCATGTAGCACATTAATCAATCTATAGGTATGGTTTTTGTTGCTCGGATTGTTAGTGAGAGTCATGTATGATGACAAAGATGACGATGAAGTTGATGATGATGATGATGACGATAACGATGATGATGATGATGATGATGATGATGATGATGATGATGATGATGATGTTTATGATGATGATGTTGTTGTTGATGATGATGATGATGATGATGATGATGATGTTTGAGTTTGGAAACCCTCCCACACCATCAATGCATGTGTCTAGTCTAACCATTCTGAATTTCACTCAAAGCCATCACATATATAAAAAAATTCATCGTTGGCACCACGTAGCAAATTAATTAATTTATAGGTATAGTTTTTGTTGCTCAAATTGTTAGTGCTAGTCATGTTTGACAATGAATATGAAGATGAAGTTCATGATTATGAGGATGATTATGATGATGATGATGATGATGACGATGACGACGACGACGATGACGATGATGATGATGATGATGATGATTGAGTCTGGAAACCCTCCCACACTATCAATGCATGTGTCTAGTCTAACCCTGCCAAATTTCACACCAAGCTGACACATATATACAAATTTTCATCATTGGCCCCACGCAGCACGATGAAGATAACGATGAAGTTGATGATGATTATGATGGTTATGAAGTTGACGATGATTATGATGATTATGAAGATGACGATGATTATGATGATGTTAGTTATGACGATGATGATGATGATGACGATGACA
This sequence comes from Pseudotsuga menziesii, assembly GCA_001517045.1. Classification (NCBI taxonomy): domain Eukaryota; kingdom Viridiplantae; phylum Streptophyta; class Pinopsida; order Pinales; family Pinaceae; genus Pseudotsuga; species Pseudotsuga menziesii. Next base: position 168,715 of record LPNX010021173.1, read on the forward strand.
ATGATGAGGATGATTATGATGATGATGATGAAGATGATGGACTTAAGTATTGAAAAATAAAATTCCAAACAATATTAGCTGCAAAGAAATTGAACATCAAATTAAAATTGATAAGATTTAACTTACTAGTAGGTGGAAGCACATTGTTCACAAAAATAAATATTGATTTCTCTGCACCTACATGTATTCTCTTTTGTATCATATGTACAAACTATCCCAGTGTAAAATCTGTTGGAATCATATATCTGCAAATCCAAATTGATCATGATCTACTCAACTACAATAAAAATAAATTATAGATTTGTATCTTCAATTTGATGAAATTAATTTCTTTTGCAAATCAAATTATATAATAATAGTCAAATATTTAAAATTTTAACATATCAAAAAGTAACTTATTTACAATATAGCAAGACTTGGATCTTACAGGTATGAGATTTGGATACTTGTCACAGATTATTTTAGCCTCATCTTTTCTCTTATCTGTAATAAAATATCATTAATTTTAGTTACTCTTTTTAAAACAAATAAGATAAAATAATATTTCTAATTAAATTATTGAATTTTCAGTACCAATAAAATTCAATATTTATATCGCAAGATTCAATCAAAATATATATATAGTAGAGAAATTAGGGCATACCTCATACACTTCAATAGAATTCATCATATTCTTCATCCAAGTCATCATCTGTATCATCAAATCCAGAGTCAACATTGTAAGGATTGGCCATATCATGATTGTCATCTAAGTCAGTCACGATCATCATGTCATCGTTGATATCATCTTCATGGGAATTGTCTGCTGCATCATCTGATTCAACTAATTCTTGGACATCTTCTCCTGGATCATTGTGATCATCTAACTCATGTTGATCATGATCTTCATCATCATCTTCTTATTCCAGACCCTCTTCATTACATTCATCTAGGCTATACTTTACCAGCCTTCCCCTTGGATCATGTCTCATAACAAATGATCAACCTACTCTACCTGGAACCTCAGAGTAAAATACATGTTCAAATTCACTTGGAAGAGCATAGGGCTCTGTTCCTAGCTCAAACAACCTTGTATTTACCATGGTAAATCCATTATCATGTTCAATAATAGTTCTATCGGGATCATGTTGATTCAATCGCAACCTATACCAATTAACAACGAACAGAACTACCTTGAAGGATTTAAAGTCACACTAAAGAATATCTTCTAGATACCCATAGTATAAATTTTTTGAGAGTTCTGGATGTCTATCACTTCTAGATGAAACATTGGTCACCTCAAAGAATGTATATGTCCAACAATAATATTCTTTCTTTGTTTCATCCAACTTTTTGATGCGATATCTACATCCATTTCACACCATACCCTTATGGTGTTTTACCTACAAAAATCCATACATGAAAAGATTACATAATGATTCAATATTTATGATTAAGTGCATGCATCCATACAGGGAAACAAACAACGTGTACATCAATATGTAATTTGAAAAAGAAATTAATTGGAGTGGTTTGTTAATATGCTTTCCTGCTTATCTTTTAAAACATATGCTAAATCGATTTCCCTTTGTGTAATATTGGTATCTCCATTGTGATGTGCTGCTTTAACCAATGAAACCACACCTTCCCATGATATTCCATGACTCAATTGTTCGCATTGTTCAATCCATACCTTCATCTAGTCAATATTGTTTGCGATGTATAAATGAATTGCATCCCACTCTCGACCAACTGCTTGATGACAATAAAAATTAAAATTCAAGACAGATGTGATTATCTTAACAAAGTATACACTCTTAATTGATGCAATAGATTGAATATGCAAACAGAATATGTATGATATATATACATAAAAGTCAACAGTCAAATGTATTATAATAATTAACATCCACTAGCTAATAATTACCTTTCACCTTCCTCGATCTACCTTTTCCCTTTAGGTACTATGTTAAATTTCCATATGCTTAGCTAAGACATTAGTATTTCATTTCATTTTCATAACAAAAGCATATAAATAGGATCACTGAAAGATAGACAAGCACAACCATACAAAAGGAACACAAAGATTTATCCTGGGAAAACCCTAAAGGGAAAAACCCAGCAAAAGCTTCCTCAATATAGATGCCCCAAAAGGATAAAAGATAAAAACATCAAGGAGATCAAAGCCTGATCCTCCTCCTTCTCCAGATACTTCTCTTCTCCACTAATGCGCTATACAAGTGAGAGTGTGTGCTACTCAAATGAGGAGCACTACACCTCTATTTATATTCATCCGTTCACTTAAGTTAACTCATTTGACATGTAGGCTCAAGTTAAATCATGTAGGCTTGAGTTACACATGTAGGCTCAAGTAACCACACTTGGGTGCTGATGACCCACCTTTACAATTAGAGGGGACTACCTCATGACTCTTATTAGTTCTTCCGATTAGGAGCATCGGGGTACAATGTAATACAAGTGGTTCTCCCGATAGGACCATCGGGGAGCACAAAAGATACATATAGAATATTCTTCGAAGTTACAATATTTCAACACTCCCCCTTAACGAGAAGGGTATTCTATAGCAACATCAACAACAACAAGAGTAGAGATAGGGGACATCATCAACATCAACAGGGTAACACATCTATAAATCATTGGAAGCTTTTCAACATCATGTAGTCTTCATCTTCAATCTTTAGTCTTCATCATCAGCAACATCTTCAGTCTTTGATCAGCAACATCTTCAGCATTTTGATCTTTCAACGACATCTTCAGCACTTGGAACTTTCGATTAGCAACATCTTCAACACTTTGACTGTTCGATCAGCAACAACATCTTCATCATTTTGACCTTTCAATCAGCAACATCTTCAGTACTTTGACTTTTTGATCAGCAACAACATCTTCAGAATTTTGTCCTTTTGATCAGCAACATCTTCAGCATTTTGACTTTTCGATCAGCAACAACATCTTCAGCACCTTGATCTTTCGATCAGAAGCAACATATTCAGTACTTTGATCTCTTGATCAGCAATATCATCATCAACACTTTGCCCTTTCGATCAGCAGCAACATCATCATCATCATATTCTGATCTGTCGATCATAATCATCATCACATTCTGATCTTTCGATCAAAAAAATCATCATCATACTCTGATCTTTCGATCAGAAACATCATCAACATAGAAATATCATCATCATACTCTGATCTTTCGATCAGAAACATCATCAACATACTCTGATCTTTTGATCAGAAACATCATCATCATACTCTAATCTTTCAATCAAAAACATCATAATCATAGTTCGTCATCATCATACTCTACTCTTTAGATCAATACGTCATCATCATCATCAGCAACAACCTGCAATCCACAACTCAAAGACAGAAAGTGTTTGGATCATTTTTGGACTTAAAGTCTAGGGATGATACAATCCCACCACATTCTCGACAACCGAAGTTACCGGATTGATTACAGGAGAATCAGTCCCTATCACTTTAGGACTAAGTCCAAGGACGATGCAATCCTACCACATTCTTGAGGACTGAAGCCACCGGATTGATTACGGGAGAATCAATCCCTATCACTTTAGGACTATGCCCAAGGATGATGCAATCCTACAACATTCTCGACGACCGAAGTCACCGGATACAATTACGTGATAATCACTCCCTATCACTTTAGGACTTGAGTCCAAGGATGATGCAATCCTACCACATTCTTGACGACCGAAGTCACCGGATACAATTACGAAATAATCACTCCCTATCACTTTAGGACTTGAGTCCAAGGATGATGCAATCCTACCACATTCTCGACGACCGAAGTCACTGGATACAATTATGGGATAATCACTCCCTGTCACTTTAGGACTTCAGTCCAAGGATGATGCAATCCTACCACATTCTCGATGACCGAAGTCACCGGATACAATTACGGGATAATCACTCCCTATCACTTTAGGACTTACATCCAAGGATGATGCAATCCTAACACATTCTTGAAAACCAAAGTCTACGGATCACTTTAGGACTATGTCCAGGGATGATACAATCCCACCACGTTCTCGAGGACCAAGGTCACCGGATCTATTGTGGACAGATGTCCCGGGATGATACAATCCCTCTTCATTCTCGAAGACCGAGGTCTCCGGATCACTTTAGGGCAAGTTCCTAGGGATGATACAATCCCACTGCAACATTACTACTCCCCCTTTCGGGGAAGATCTTTTCGAACCACACCAAGCTTTTCTCGAAAGTGTTCGAACTCTACTCGAGGCAGAGGCTTCATCAGTACATCATCATCATCTACATATTCAGTATGTGAATACTGAACTATCACCATCTGTATCTCTAGTATGTGAATACTGAAAGCATCATCATATATATATTCAGTATAGAAATACTGAAAGCATCATCATCTCTATATTTAGTATAGAAATATGGAATCACCATCATCTATATCTACAGTATGTAAATACTGAAATATCATCTATATCTTCAGTATGGGAATACTAAAATCATCATCACCTATATCTTCGGTATGGTAATACTGAAACATCATCATCTATATATTCAGTATATAAATACTAAATCACCATCATCTGCATCTACAGTATCATTATCTTCATCTTATCTTGTATGTAGAAATACCGGATTTCTATGTGTTACGTTGGAACACAGGGTTCTTTGTCATCACAACTATGGTTATCACATAGAATCATTGTTGTTTCCATCTTCAGGTCAAAGAGACTTGATATCAGCTTTTGAAGCCATATGGCTTCACAACTTAGTAGAGTAATCTGCTATGTATTCTGCTTCAACCGTGCTAAGAGAAACACTGGACTGTTTCCTGCTAAACCATGCATAGCAGAACTCAAACAAAAGCATATACCTAATGTGATTTTCCTGTCTAAGATACTTCTAGCCCAATCTGCATCTATGTAGCCATACAATCTATCCTCATGGCTACCATCATAGTATACACCAAAGTCTATAGTCCCTTTCAGATATCTCATCACATGTTTTGCAGCTACTAGGTGAACCCGTCTTGGTTGAACAAGATATTGACTTAAGGTGTTCACAGTAAAACAAATGTTTGGTCTGGTATTTGTTAAGTACATCAATGACCCAATGATCTATATGTAGTGAGTCACATCCACTAACTCTAATGATTCATTAGCTAACAGCTTCAGGTTGGAGTCCATGGGTGTGGCCATGACTTTGTATTTCAACATATTGAATCTCTTCAATATCTCTACCACATAATTTCCCTGGTTGAGAAAGGTTCCTTCTGAACTTTGCCATACTTCCAGACCTAGGAAATAATGCATTAAACCAAGGTCTTTCATCTCAAATTCTTCTGCTAGTTTCTTCTTGCTTTCCATGATCTGTTTCTCATTCCCTGTCAAGAATAAGTCATCCACATATAGTAATAGAATGACAGGTACATATTATACAACCTTGTAGGAAAGGTTAGGATCGACATTACTCTTGGCAAAGCCCATGCTCATCAGGAAACTATCTATTCTTCCATACCAAGCTCTGGGAGCTTGCTTCAGGCCATAGAGGGCCTTCTTCAACTTGCATACTTGATTCCTTCTGTCTTGAACTTCAAATCCTTGTGACTATTCGATGTAAAACACTTCCTCAATCATACCATTAAGGAAGGCTTGTCTTTACTTCATCATGGAAGAAACTACCATGATAGTTTTGAAGGAAGTGTACCTTGCTTCCTGGAGTAAGTGTCTCTTCAGAATTAATTCCCTCTTTCTGATAGAAACCTCTAGCCACAACTCTTACCTTACTTCTATCAGAAACATATCTTATCTTGCAAATCCATTTGGAAGATACCACATTCTTGCTTTCTGGTTTGAGTACTATATTCCAAACATCATTCTAGTATCACAACAGCTTCTATGAGTTTGTCTTCTCAGGTCATCAACATATCCTAGTCTTATACATTCAACCTTGAAGGTTGGAACCCACTTTACTCTTGGTAAAGTCTCGATCCATCACAAAGCTATCCATCATGTCGTACCATTTCGAGCTTAGATATAATTTTCTGTAGTCACTCCCCCTAAAGTGGAGTATCATCTTCCCTCTTCATTCTGTACAGGTGGTTCTATGCTTGATATATACTAGTCAATAGAGTATGTCATGTCATAGTCTATTCTTTCTGGGGAGAATCACGAACCTTGCTTTGTACACTTGTTCCATCATATCGTATACATCATTCCCCATGATCAACTGTTATTCTTTGATCATAGCTTCTTTCATAGCATTCTTTTCTTCATCTTGAGTTATCTCTTGTACCCATGGTGGTATTCATCCTTCAAGGTGGATCTACCACTCTCTGAAGCTCTTTCTTCCGTCATGGTGTCTCTGACCATGGGAGCTTCAGATTCATGTTTATTGGAGTGGATCTTGAATTGTCATCACTTGTTCTTCGGAACAAGTCTCATCCTTCTTTTCTTGTAGGAGGTTGTTCATGACCTTTCCTACAATTCAAATGCACCAGTTGCATGGTTAGAACTATTTCATAAAACATATGCATAACGACAAATTCTTATGCATCATGCAACTGTTTAGTCAATAGAACATCCATCCATATCTCACATAAACTTTATAGATTCCTTCCATCTCTACCATGACATTATTGAGATTGTGCACTAATCCAATATGTTAGCAAAGAGGTTTGATAAGTAGCAATGGAGAGTTGTATAGCACCATGAGATACTTACCCATCACATGCATATTAGTAGTATACAGTCATTAATGCAAAAAATACATCAACTGAATATAATCAAATGTATAACAAAACAATATCATGAAATGACAATTGAATACTTATTTTTATTTGTTTCATGGGTATACTCCTTCTTGAGTCTTCAGCTTCATCATCTTCTTCATTCATGATAGCATCGTTTCTTATCCAAATGCTAAGGTGGATAAGTAGTTCTTCAAGAGTTGAGATCTTCATATTCCTCATTGATTGAGGGATCTTCTTTGGAAGATGAGAGCTTGGTCTTCAGAGACGAGCTTCTTCTTCTTCCCAAAGTCTGCTGAAAGTAACCAATTCCTTCTGGAACACATTTCTTGAATGAATGAATTCCATGATCCTGGGAAGCCATTCAAGGTGGCCATCACCACTTCTGCATTCTTCACTTCTTCTTTCCCCGCTTGAAGTTGTTCTTTGATTTGAGAGATCCTTATGACTGCATGGTCTCTACATTCTAGATCTTCACATTCTTCAGCGGATTTCTTAAAGTCATATTCTGATCTATGTTCTTCCCTTCAAATAGCTTGGTCAAGGAATCAAACCTCGTTGTTGTAAAGGAAAGTGTTCTATGGCTAGGGTTTAAGAGGCCATCAACGTACTGGGGTTGAAGAGAGATGCACAATGTTCAGCAAGAATATAACAGCAAGTTTCAGAGATGAGAAATATCCACACCTGATAAACTGAAGGCTGGTCCAAGCTTTCTCTTCAATCCTCTTCTTGCTCCTCTCGCTCCAAGAGACCTGCAAAACAATTTATACCTTCCTCAAACCATTATGACCACATATAAGACAATGATAATCAAATAAACATAAACAAATGATCTGAATAACATCATCATATGATCAGAAACAGAGATTCAATCACACATTGAACAATGATTTGGGAAGAAGAAGGACATCACATCTTTATTAATCTTGAAAACAAGTACAAATATACCATCTCTTCAAGTTAGGCACCTCACAAAACCTTGATCTAGATCTGTTGTTTCTCTTCTCCAAAGAACTTAGCCTCCAAGCTCTGCAACACAAGGGAAAGCTCCTAGGGCAAAGGTGTAGGCAAAGGGAGTCCCAATTTCTCCAGCATAACAATGCATAAAATTCCAAGTCCCCTTTCATGGACCTCCCTACCTCTATTTATATGATGAAGAAGAGTTAAGGGCGAAGCCAAAGTGGTTACAACTGAAGGAGTCAGTTGTATAACTACCCAAACTAACTCAAAAGGCGTGTTTTTATGTTTTAATGTTAAGAAACAGATTCGCAACTATGAAGGAAGACAACCCACGCATGATACACGAGTTTACACAAGAGAAACCCGCAAATATATGCATGCGAGACTTGCAAAACACAAGAGTTGCGAGTGATGCGCGAGTTGCACATAAGGAGAGTCGTGTATACACAAAAAACACATTTTTAAGGTAATTTTGGGCATTTTCAGACTTTGGTGTCTTCTGGAAAGTTTTAGATAACTAAAATACCTTTCCAATGGTGTATAAATGAGGTCAAATGGAGTTACAGAACTCAGGATATGGGTCCTCCAAGATAGGTGTTTTTTCAGTGACTTTCATGAAGTGCCGACATGCGACGAAATCATGGGAAAGTGGTCATAGGCAGAGATGTGTAATTTTGGGCTATAACAGATGCCCCCTAATGTGTGAGGTTATAGGGGAAGATGATAGCCGAAATACATTATAAAGAAAAGAGCTGAGTATGGAGAGAAAGCAGAGAATCCAAGATCGAAAGGCTCGAGTGAAGGTACCTGTACGAGAGATAAATGTCAGAAAACTAAGCTCTGGAACATACACGTCCATATACAAAACATCGCCATAAAGATACAGGTGGATCCAACATATGTATAACTGATGAAACTATCATGGTCGCTCAATATGCAAAAAGGCACCATATCAAATCTAAAGGAGCCATGGTCACAAATGAACAAGGTGGATCTATGCTCAACAATCGATCATAGCCACAAAAATACAAGGTTGATCTATGTCTCAGCAAAATGTCATATAAAGTATAACAAGGTATTGCGCAACTTGGGCAATACCAAAATGACAATGCTACTGTCAGTCCCAAGGTCTTCAATCCAAACCGCCCAAAAAAGGTACGAATCCTAACCATGCGAATAAAGGAGATGAAGTCGAACATGGAGGAAACCATTTGATTACCGGTCAATAATGAAAACCGTTAACAAACGCGAGGGAAACCACCATTAATGAAAATGGTCCCCAATGTACCTAGTACATTCTAACAAGTGTGATTACAAGGACTTGAAGTCGAACACTTGAAGAATCCATTGAGTAGGAGACATTAAGGTATCCCCACTACCCAATAGCGAGGGAAATTGCCATTGAGGACAACAATTCCCAAGGTACTGTCATAAAACTCTAAATCTCATCCCCAGATAAAGATGTGTTGCAGTCAATAGGAAGAGATCCGTTGGAAGGAAGGCATTAAGGCATCCTTCATCATCCAACACGAGGTAAGTCAAAGACTAATTGGATCTAGAAATGGTACTCAATTTCATAAAAAGGACCACTGAAGACATGATGTAATGAACTGATACCAGGGAGTGTCCAACACAAAAGATCAAGGCAACTGCAGAATGGCCGACAAAGGTTTAATCCTTGAACAATGAGCACAACACAAAAAGTGACTTAGGCAGCTTTTGACACAAAATAGGACCAACGAAACAAATCTGCAAGGTAGGAGACATTGACAGATTCCCCATATGATCGGAAAAAAGACCAACTGGAGGAGTAAGAAACTCTGAATTGGGATAAGGTCAAAATACTAGGACCCAACTGTTGATAGACTCAAAACTGGTGCTTTGTTCAAGGAAACAAGACTTTCTGCCATGATATAAAAAGACATGGAAATAAACCTTCCCCTTCCCTTCTTTCTTGTAAAGTTTAACGAGTCCAAGAAAGCAAACTCGGGACCATATTCATTTTTTGACAAGCTCAAAGAAAAGAAAGAAGAATTCTTGATAAGGCACTAAATCGTGGATTTTACGAGCCCGAACTAGTACATGCTCGACGGTGTTTTCATAGTTTAGAGAGTATGAAAACTCCAAAGAAGAATCCAGGGGGGTCCTTTTTCGTACAATTTAGTCTCCTGAGGCCGAAAAAGTATAAAACAAACAACAGAAGAACTCTCTTAACTTTCGAAGAAGAAAAGGCGCACCTTTTTCGTAATTAGTCGGGAAGGTCCGAAAAAGGTTAAATTACCACCTACCCAACGCTCCTTCAAAAGCAGCATATACAGCCTAAGTTTTACGAGTGTGAAGGAAGGCAAGATCACTCGAAAAGATCCATTTGATTACGAGAAATGGAGCTTACAACAATAAACTCGATGCTTTGTTCTTTTAGGGTTTAACGAGCATGACAAAGACATAAAGTACACTCGGAATCTTTTTCATATTTTGGTCCAGAGCATGAAAAAGAGAAAACTAAGCTCATACCGGGGGTTCCTTTTCCGTAAGTTTAGTCCCTCAGGTCCGGAAAAGAGATAAACCTATGCCTGAGAATACTCTTCTCAATTCAGTAAAAAAGAGAGGGATCCTTTCTCATGTTATTCCACATGGTCCGAGAAAGAGATAACCTACCACCAATGTGGATGCCCATTCACATATTCTTAATGAGCCTGAACGGACAAGTTTACTCGGCAGTCAAGTCTATTTTGAGGAGTCAGACCTGGGCCTAAAGAAACTCATAATCTTTCCCGTGAAGTTTTAACAAGTTCGGAAAAGTCAACTCGCGTCCTCCTTACTGTTTTTAACGAGCTTGAAGGAGAGCAGAAAGAATGCTCTAAATGCGAGGAGAGAAGTGTCATAAGGCAGGTGAAACTAGTTCCAAGCGCAAGGAACAAACCTATGCATAATGCAAGGAAAGCGATCAAGATAAGGACACTCGGGGAACGTCTCCTCGGGCTAAAGGGTGTCAAGTTGCAAAGGCAAGATGATACAAGGCTTAGCGGCAATGAGAACAAAGATGAGGGCTTATACAATGAGCTAAAAGCGTGGAAGCCAGCATCAGGCTCATAAGCGCGAGCAGGGTACATGAAAATGCAATTACAACTTGAAAAATAAGGTGAGGCCCATAAACAGTTGTGAATCCAACTAATAATCCTGTCTCCAAGAAACAACAACTTCAGAAGAAACGATCCGATGTGGGTCACTTTGGCAGAAACACTTGTGACTTCGCTATCTTCTACAAAAGGAAAAGTCAAGGCAGAATCAACCGAAGAAGATTCTATAGGACCAAGGCTCGAGGGTTTATAATCAATAAGATCATCCTCAGAAGAGAAGCGAAAATCAACAAGGGAGATAGAGTCTGCAGGAACAAACTCAAAATCACAGGAGCTGAGAAATTCATAAGAAAAAATCAAACTCATCAGGATCACTGACTTGCTTTTCAGATGAAGAATCAAAAGACTCAACAAAAACCAACATAAGAAAAAAAGAAGGCTTACTAAGCAAATCAGGGTTAGACTTAATCACAACTGAAAAAGAAGGTCAGACTGTATCAAAGACTCCAGGAAGACTTCATCCAAAGGGAGGAAATCATCCGAGATAGGACACATATCCGAACTTTCAAATGGATGGACAGAGTGGAGAGAAGGCTCTACAATCTGTATAGGATGACTCACCCAATCAACTGCTGGGACCAAGTCCCGAGAAGGTAAGCATGAAAATAGAGGCTGCCTCTCAGTAGCAATTGAACACAAACGACAAGAAGCCACATAGTTCACCTGTGGTGGGGTAGTGTCTACAGAAACACTGGGAATCAATAAAGGAAAGGCTTGGTCTCTAGCTGGGTCAGGAGACGGATCCAGAAAATCCAACTGATCAATAGTGACAATTTCTTCGCCATGATTAAAGTACATCACATGAAATAATGTTGACACCACAGCTTGCATGGCATAGACATAATCATGTCCAAGGAGCATATTAAAGTCCAAGGGGTCTTCTATCACCATGAAGTAAACTAAGACGGTCTTCCCACCCAAAGTAACAGGTGTTTGAGTAAGAATTCCCAAGGCTAAACAAGTTCTTATATAAAATTCCAGTAACTAACTAGCAGTCGACACAAGGCTGGGAGATCCCATACATCGCCAAGCACGAGCAGGCAAAATGCTAACTGAGGCTCCTTCATCAACAATGCAACGAGCTATTGTATAGGGTTCAACTTTGACCTTTATCTAGAAAGGTGCAACAGAAGGAAGGCGCGGCTCAACTAGGCTATCCCAATCAAAGGAAGCAATCCGAGAGCTTGGTGGGGGTT
>LPNX010021173.1:181078-217216 GCA_001517045.1 Pseudotsuga menziesii
GAGTTTTCCCCCAGCGTGAACTACAGAGACTGGGTGACTGGATCCAACCTCACTAAGAGAGGCTGGTTGTTGAGAGACTCCATAATGTTCAAAAACGGGATGAACATGAATCCAAACTCTTCGCACCTCCTCAATAGAAGGGCATTTATAAGTAAGGTGGTCTCCCTCACAAAGCTTACAAGGAAACTTGAGCTTGTGTTTTGAACGGGTAGACTTGTCAACAGTGTCAACATGACTCGCAGTGGTTGACGTGTTGTCCTCAGCTTGAAACACAGAGGTTGAAAGACTTCCCCCAGCGTGCCTAGCAGAGGCTGAGAGACTAGGTCCAACTTGACTTGCAGAGGTAGGACGAACACCATCAACATGAACAACAGAGGTTGAATGGTAAGGATCAACATGCTTTGCAGCAGTTGAGTGTGTGCCCCCAGCTTGAGCAAGAGAGGCTGGGTGAACGGATCCAACTTGAACACCAGAGGTTGGATGGGGAGGTTTAACTTGAACACCAGAGGTTGAACGAGTGCACTCAACGTGAACACCAGAGGCTGAGTGATAGGATCCGACATGACCTGGAAAGGTTGGAAGGATCCCACCAGTGTGAACACCAGAGGCTGGATGGATGGATCCAACTTGAACAACAGAGGTTGGATGGGAAGGTTCAACTTGAAAACCATCGGTTGAACGGATGCACTCAGCTTGAACACCAAAGGTTGAGTGACTAGATCCAACATGACCTGCATAGGTTGGATGGGTGCCCCCAGCCTGAACAACCGAGGCTGGGTGGTGAGGTTCAACTTGAATTGCAGAGGTTGAACGAGTGCCCCCTTGCTTATGTGCTTTCTTCCTATTCCTCCTTCTTTTACTCCTTTTAGACTGTCGGTTACTAGTATCAGTACTTTCACCGCATGAGGTAGAAGGAGGAGGAGAACTAACTACAGGTGAAGGGGAGACAGTGTTTTGATGCCCTTGATATAAGGAGCTTACATGAGAAGCATCAGGAGCATTCAGGACAGTTGGAGTGGAAAACAACCACACCGGTAGCCCTATGGTGAATCCCGGAAGATTCAAGGTGGCCATCAAGGGAACACCAACATTCCCTGTGAGAGGAATATGACAAGGAGTTCCCATCGAAGGGATCTCTTGGTTGGTGTTCAAAGGGGTGTTAGCCATAAATTCAAAACAAGAGACAAAGTCTGAGGTTGATGATCAACCAAAATTACAAAGCAGACACCTAAAGGCCCACTAAGTACAGACAAACCACACAACACTCACTAAAAAGATCCTAGAGTATCAAGCAATCTAAACAGGCTATAAAGATATACCTTTCAGAAGAAGGCTGATGAACAGTTACTTGGCGTCCTTGAGGGGTTCTCAGGCACAAGCGGAGGAATCACCCACCACCCTCCTGCACTTTCCACAAGGGTTACCTTCCAAGTCCGTCCGAGGTGAACCAGAAATAACCTTCCGGTTTACCTGTGTATGAGCCCTAAGAGACAAGCATTAGTACAAGTGATCAATTTTGCCACGGAAAAAACGTGGCAATATCCACGGAAAAGCGTGGATATTGCCACGTCTAAGTGTTTTTTTTCCCGTGGCACTCATTTCGTCGCAAAAGCGATGACCCATTAATTGCGTGGCAAGAGCGACGGTAATACGTCGCAATTGAGACGGCCCTTCCTAGAATGAAAATTTCAAAATTCAATACCTGCGACGGTCCAATGTCGCTATATCGATGGAAAGACGTCGCTATATCGACGGCAAGACGTCGCAAAGTTCCACGGAAAGCCGTCGATATAGCGACGCTATCTGTAGTTTTAAAAAAAAAAAGTTATGGTCATAACCTATTGATGCTGACAGTCAGTGTTTCTCAGTCTATCCCCACATTCATAGAGTGGATTGAATGTGGATTGACTCACTAGTATGTAACCATTTATAAGGAGGTCTTCACTTCTCATTCATGCAATCAAAGACAGAGAACTCTCTTGATTTTATATTGATTTTCTTTACGTTTTAGATTTTCCATTTATCATAATAAAAACAAAGTCCCGTTCAAATCTTTGCCTAAAACACTATGTTAACAAGACAATCAAACTAAGTTAACAAGACAATCAAACTCAGGAGGGTGGTATTCTTAAACCCTAAATTTGCATGAACGCTCTAAAACAGTGGAGAAAAAATCACCATACCAGAGAAAGACCAAGATCTTTCACCTTATAACCTTGTCCAATCATCAATTAAACAAATAAGTCTGGCTTTTACCATCCATGACCATGACAATTGTTGAATCTCTGCCTTAAAAATACTTTTTGGCCACTGCCAGCCATATAAATTAGGAATGCCCAGTTCAGTTCTCTATTACAAAGGGGCAACGATATACAGCATATGCTGAGATTTATTTCCAATTCAGTAGTATGATTATTATAAATGGGGCAAATATATGCAGCATATGCAGAAATTTATTTTCAATTCAATCATACTGCAGAGAGGACTCTCAGATCATCCATTTTCAACAATATTCTGACTCGTCACATCTTCTCACCGAATGAAGTCCACCAAAAATGATAATCTGGCTCTTAAATTGCATCACAAAAACTCTATTGTGAAACTCTGGGCATTTCCGCCAAAACTTATGGCTTTAAAATCATCCAATGCTTTCCTTTTCAATTAAGAATGTTCAAGAGAGATTTGAGCAAAAGCAACTCTCCATAAAATGTCTTACTTGGCAGCATTATTTGCTACTCTGTGGTCTGGTGATATGACTGTTCCTGTTTCATGAACAGTACTTGCAAGTCTTGTTGGAGGCCAATAGCAAAGCACAGATCCCCTAAAATGTTCTTCACAGGAAGTGGACCCCTGAAAAGCCAAGTAAAAATTAAATTTCAGATAAACCATCTGAGTACCAAATATTGACTATGACGAAAAAGAAATAAAAAGGATGATCAATCTAATGAGAGAAATTTGAAGCCTCCTGATTTCCTTCTAATTTTTAGCACAAATCCATGTAAATTGACATAAGACGTGATAAAAATGATGAGATAGAAAACAATTTATAGAAATTGTAAATCCAATACAAGCAGAACACGTAAGAGTAGAGCAGTATCAGATGAAAAAATCAACAAATGAATGTATGTCTGATGAAAACAAAGATAATTGAAACAAATAGTAACAGGAAACATTTCTCCTTCCAAGGCATAAACAGAACTAGGGCCATACAATATTCTCTTTAATTGATAGATGGTTGCAGCTTCAACTAAATGTTTGAATTGTTCAATGCTTTTCTGGCCCATAGTTTCAAGACCAAACCATATTTGTAGGATTAGCTATTGCAACTGATTTTGGCAGATAGTGGAAAAGTTGAAATCATTCAGTAAATGGAAAGCGAGTTGATTCAGATCTAATGCAGACTGTAATATTTGAATGTCTGTCCCATTATTATCCTGTAGCTTGCAATCCTCATAAAAACACTTTATTCCCTTCAGATGGTCACGATTTGGGAAAGGTAACACTACTAAAACCTTCATGCTAATGCTAAAATTCAACAGCCACCATGAGGTGTGTGAGGTTTGTGTTTCTTAACATTGTAAGCCCTAAAAGTTGATGTGGGAACCTCCTCAAGATCATCTATATTCAAAACCACCATGCATTGTGAGAAACTTTTAAGTCATGACATGAACGATTGCCTAGTGTGATGATGATTTGAAGACATGAATTTTCCATGGATTTTCTGGTTTGTGAGGCTGGTTTGTATGTTAGGAGCTGCAAAAATTATGGGCACTGTTAAGGATTTTGGGATGCTAGCTTGACGACTGAAAGCTAAGAGAAGAACATACATGAATTAATGGAGAATGTTTGGCACATTGTATTTGCTATTTTGATCCTAGAGCAAGCAGTCTTCTCAACCCGAAATTACAATCATTTTCAGACCAGGTTTTGGCACTCTCCATGACCTTTTATAGCAGCATTTCATCCATGATCCATCTGACTAAGAGGTGATATAGCGATCTTGACTCAGAAAATCAGTTTGTCTAGATAGTGAAGGCTCCTTGGGTATACCTGTCAAAATTATGGGCAGATTGTGTATTCCTGAGATGTTTGTCTTTTCTAGAGGGAGATTCATTACTAGGCAGAGAAGCATAGAGAGAGTATCCAAGGAGGTCATTCCCTAGAAGTTTGTCACAAAAAAGTGAAACAAATACTCTGCCTAGATTCAATGTACGAACAGAGATCAGCTGAATATTTGAATCATCTGAAAAAGACAAGCCATAACATAGAATCCTCAGTCCAGGGTTCACAATGCACATCATTTAGTGTCCAGAACTGGAAACAATGGACAGCACCAGGGAATTTTTCATCATGAAATCACATAGATGAAAATCAGACTTGAGATCGAATTCAAGGAACAGTAAAAGAGAGAAAGTAATCAATTGGAATAAGAGCAACATTTCTAGGAGGGTTGATTTTTCTAAACCTGAAATATTTCCAGCTCAAGTTTGGTGAACATGGAAATCTTTTGGTTGCAGCCAACAACAGAAGGCTTTGAATATTGACACATTTTCTAAATCTTCCACTTTCATGCAACAACAGGTCTTTGTCATGGCCCAGGGTTGGTTTTGGCATCATTCTAGGCCTCCTTCGATGCATACTCAAGAGAAGCATATTACAAGATTTCCTGATCAGCCACTGAAACCTACAGAAAGGTGCTTTAAATGCCTTTTTTATAATGAATTTAATGATGAGTTTATGTGATGAAGGCTTAAAATAACAACAATGAAACCCAAATATGATGGACAAGGGATGCACTGTGGCTGACTGAGAATGCAATATTCTTGCCCAGAAATATGCAGTGGTGATATCATAAGAAAGAGGAGTCTAGCATGGATGTTTATATGTGAGCAATTGATGTTGAATGCACATGTAATACTGATCATGACTTTTGGGGAAGGTGTATAAAACTACCATTGAATGGAAACAGCAGGCAAAGAGGGCTAGAAATTACAAAAAAAATTGGAAATTACAAAACAGAGATTCCGAGTAAAGGTGCAAATAACATCTTGAAATTTTGCTGAATAGAAATATATTCACATCCAGTGCTATGACCTTAGGTGAGTAGGAATCAAAAACCTTGTTCCAGTAATTATCAATTACAATTACAGCTTCTCATTGCAATACATTAGAGTTTTTTAGGAAAGTATGCTGGCAATTCCACTGTGCAAGAAACCAGAATTAATGTTTCCCCTACATTTAGAGGTTCAGCTTCTTCTTCTTCTTGTGCTTTTGCTTCCTCTCTCTCTTTAGTTGTTTATTGCTTTTCCATTCCTTTTCAATACCACCGACAGGTTTAAGCTTGAATTTTTGGCGGCCACTCCTTTCAATGGCCATTGGTACCCTCTCATTTGCTCCAGTGACAGGTTCTGTTTCTGCGACAGGTTCTATTTCTGCGATATTCAATATACTCAACATCAGTGCCTTTATTTCATTGTAAACCCCCATCAAAAGTACACGAGAACACAAATCCACCTGTTGTCATAATGATAAAAAACCTAGCAGTTATATTATTCAATAACAAGAGTTCCAAATAGCAGAAACAAGCAGCGCCAATCTGATAATTTTCTGAAAAGCCTGCCCCTCTCTCCTCAAACTACACTAATACACTATTCATGGGTAAACGAAATGCAATAAAGCATTGAAATTCTTCAAAAGTCATTGATAATAAAATTTCAAATTTCAAATTGCAAAAAGCAACTAAATAAAGCATTTAAAACAGCTTAGTACAAGATCAAAAACTTACTAGCTGATTGAATTTGGCCCGTTCTATTGCTCTTGTCTGCGTGTGAAGTTTTATATCTAGTGGCTTAGTAATTCTCCCTCTCACTGTCTGCTTTGGCAAAATCTATACAGGCAAAAACAGGTTTAAATGGAACTGACATATCACTGGGACAAAAGCTTGGAAAATATAAGTTAGAACAATCAAAGAAGGGGCATGTTTAATGTTATGATGACATTTTGCATAAGTAAACAAAAGTCATGTAGCAATCACCTGTGGCTCATTTGCTGTCCATGGACTCCATGACAATCCTCGAGATATGGGGATGCGACCTTTTTCTTCTTGAACAAATATATTTTGTAATTTGTTCACGAACTCTTGCCTCTTCAACTGGCCCCTTTGCTGCAAATTGCGAACATTTTTCTTTGACGTCATTACAAAACATATTTTCTATCAAAATCAAGCATGAGAACAAACATAGAATGCTTGATTAGAAGTGGAAAACATAAACATTTTCAAATTAATGGTTATATATGGAATAAAAATGTGCAAAATGTTAAAACAGGGAAACATGAAATGAAGGAAAAATAGTGCCTTATTGTAAATACTTTAGATCATTAAATATCCAAGTTGTTAGGAGTTGAATCTGATGCACTAGCAGTAATGTAGAGGAGCATGCTGCTTTCCTTACTAATAGTCTATTTGTATTTCATTGTTTTCAACTTAGGGAAGGATCTGCAATTCTGTATACTTGTTCAGAATGCTACGTTTGGGGATATGAAACTTTCCCAAAGCATCCCAGCATATCATGTTTGAGATAATCATCCTTTACCTGCTTCTTTTTAAAAATATTTCCAATTAGTAAATCCATGATAAAGAAATCTCTAGATATGTATGTAGGTGGAGGTGAAGCAAAGCAAGGTGAGGAATACAAGGGTTCAAATCTGAAAAGCTTCAAGGAAATGGTAGCCCAGGGGTATTGATCTTCCTTCCCAAGAGTATCTAATGTCTTACCTTCAAGATGAAGCCTGAAGGCAAGTGGGATCAGTTATGCCAAGAAAGGGTTGTTTGGAAAAAGGTGAAACTGAAACTATGATTGATATTGTCCCTATGAGAATTGTGTGAGAGTTGCTATACTCTGATCATGGGGTTTGATTTGCAGATTAATGGGGCTCTGGTCATCAGAGAACACCCTGAAGAGTTGGATTGTGGAAAACTGGAAACTTCGGCCAAGCTACGACTTGTCTCCCGTGGGAAGAGATTATTCCCTAATTGTTTGTGCATCTGTGACAGAGAGGGAATGGATTTTTGAAGGACGCTTATGGTTCATGAACAGGGTAGGTTTATACAATGAAATATTGGGCCATGGGTTGAGGCTTCAACCCTAGAGAAACTATTCTACATGCGAAGGCAATGGAGGATGGCACATTCATAGAAAATCCAACAAGATCACTGCCCCAATAGGTGGAGCAAATATTCCAAGGATGCCCAGAAACCCTTATTTTGGGTTCCTGAAATAGAAGATGGACAAACCATGTAGATGGCAGATTCATTGCTTATATGAAATTACACAAAATAAGGGTAAGATGATTCAAATAAACGAAGCAAAATTATTATAAGTTGAATGAGAAAACCATGCCTAAAACAAAGGAAAGAATACCAACATGATGGAGGAAACTTATCCTTAACTATGCCCGAAAATCCATTATTTGGGTCCCTAGAAGACAAGGGTGTATAGATCGAACAAGAATATAACAAAGCATATATTAAAAACCATGCCTAAACCCTTCCAAACCATTCCTGAAAACCCTAGAAGACAAGGGTGTATAAATCATGCAAAAGATGCACTCATTAAGTTGAGACAAAACCCTAGCCAAGCAACTGTACAATGATAATAATTGTGCAAAAAGTGATTGTGAACTTAAGGGAAATTGCACAGTTGTCATTATCTGTGTAATTATATAAACAAAAAGAATGATAATTGTGCAATTAATACTTTCCTGCAAACCATATATATATACATAATACAAGCCAGGCCTATTAGGGCCCCCTGCCCTAAAGAGAAGACAAATAAGCGATGTGTCACTAAGATGGAATATCTAGGCAAAGAGAAGATACCAACATAATAAAGTAAAATCGTTTATTCAGGTCCCTAGCGGACCAGCGTTTATAAATGAATGAGAAGATAAAACCATGGCCAACTCTTCACTAGAGTTCCCTAAAGAGACAACCATGTAGAAGTATCTATTGTTCACATGAAAATCCAGGCAAAGAGAAGATACCAACAGAGAGGAAATTTATATCACAAACCTTGCCTGCAAATCATTTATATTTGGGTCCCTAGAAGACAAGAGAGCATAAATCATGCAAAAGATGCAATCACTTAAGTCCAGACAAAATCCTAGAGTAACCAAACACGGAAATTGTATTTTTCATTTTCTGTGCAACTAGGGATACACATTGAATACTAAACACTCAATAGAATGACAATTGGGAAATTTCTACTTGCCTGCCAACCTCCTTGTTTTGGATCCTCATATCTCTCATTTGACGGGCAAGAGATCCTCTATCATGCTTCTCTTGAAGCGATTTCCTCCTATCTTCTTCATTAGGCCATGGCTGCATTTGAGCAATTTTCAATCAGCAATGGATAAAATCGGAATCGCCACAGTCCACAAACTTTAGAAAAAAGAGAGTAAATTCACCTGACGCTGTATTTTTAATCGGTAAAGGTTGTGTCCTTTTATAAGAAGTGATCGTAGTGGAAGCAGTGGCTTCTCACCTTTGCTCCATAGAACTTCAATCTTCAAAATGGAAGAAAATATACTTCAGTTAATCAAGAGCATCCATCCATGTAAATGAACAGACATTGCATTCAAACTTAAGAAACTGTTTTGTGAAAATTGGTCACCACAATGAAGCAAGTGGATTGCAAAATATGCTCAGTATAAAAAATCATATTATAAGGAAAAAACATACATGATATTTATCATCCAATTCTACAAAAATAAGAGAAATGTAAAGAAATGTTCCTGTCTACTATCTACGCAGAGAACCACACTCAATGTCATAAAATTTACTTTAGCCATAGCCTTTGCTCTCACCGTAAAAGTGTGCTGCTGTTTGGCTGCACCATAGCTCTCCTTTATGATCCGACCTGCAACAGTACGAGTGCCAATAGAAGGACCTCCAGAACTTCTTGCAGCAACATTATACCTAAAAATTGTAATTGGCCAAAAATATAAGTGGCTAACTTGACAAATAGCAATTCTATTATGCACCTTAAAAGAAAGAATAGCAGCATAACTTATTCAGCTCAGAAGACTCTTACATGTCATAGAAATTTTGCTCAAACATAACAATATCCCCAGTGCATGCATCACCTAAAAACATAAAGGCAAATCACCAATGAGTCATTGATCTACTGGTGCAGTTGACAATGTCAAGCCGTCCACCACGGTTACATTCCTGCTGCAATTTGCCCCTACTCAAATGGAATGAGATAAGAAGGGATGAGTATGAGTGAAAGTCCTGGGATTCGGTGGCAGAATAGATAAGCCTCAGACCTAGCTTCTAAGAAAAAGGAGGTTCATTCTTTGCAGTGCAGCTCCTGTGGGCATGCTTCTTAAAGAACTTCAACAAAAAATAATAGAGGGCAAGTCAATAGAATAAAATGAAGGCATACAATTCAGACAAATATTCAATGGGCAAAGGAATGCTCTTGGAACGAAGAAGAAACTACTAATTAGTAGGAATGGACTGTCAGAACTCGTTTCATTTTGCACTATCAATGCAAACTTGTTATCATTCAAACATCAAGAATCTATGCAAGAAACTCTGTCGTCTCTATCCTCTTCATTTATTTAGACGACTAGGCAATAGTATGAAATCTACAACTACAAGCCAAACTCCTTAGAACCTTGAATTTAAGAAAGAGATAAAAATCGCATTCGTAATAAGTCATGCTCCCACCTTTACAATCCAGCACAAAACTGGATTTCTGGTACTTCTCTTCGCCACTGCCATCCTTTATTCTGAGAAGTCATCAGCAAGTACATATCAGCTTCATGGATGTTAAAAGAATCAGCTTCTCATAAAATAAAAAATTAAAAAGGCCATATATGAGCTTCTATCATGTTTAAGAAATTCCTTCTTTTTTTAAGAACAAACTGAGTTTTCTAAATAAGCAAAGTTATAAGCATATAACCATGTAAAACAAGGGCATTTGGTTTGTGATCACATACTTAAGGTGCTCCTGAATTCGTTCAAGAAGAACTGACTTTCGACCTGTTACTCTTAGACCATGCTTTCGCAGGTAAAGCTTGCACTGATCCACTTTC
Source organism: Pseudotsuga menziesii (assembly GCA_001517045.1). NCBI lineage: Eukaryota > Viridiplantae > Streptophyta > Pinopsida > Pinales > Pinaceae > Pseudotsuga > Pseudotsuga menziesii. The sequence continues at coordinate 191,180 of LPNX010021173.1, forward strand.
AGTTTTTCAAGCTTACCACCTGTCAAAAATTTGTAATAACAAATTGTCAAAACCCTCTGAAATATTTCGAATTTTTAAAATTATGCCTACATAAAGCTTGAATCGGTCTTCAACCACATAATACACTAAGTGACAACCTCTAACCATTCATAGGATCTAGTTGCACAAACATATGCACGTACGCTACAAGAAATGTAACATCAAGGTGGCATTTCTCTGAGAAACATAAACAGTTTAAAAGGCCATAAAATTTGTTAAAAAAAAAAGACACAGAAAACAGCTCTAATGTGCATAATATGCAGGGGAGACTGTTTCTTATACCAAAACCCTCTGGCCCCCATTTCTTGTTCAATTGTCATTTTCCCATTTCTTGCCTCTAATAAGTAATAACATAGATGTACACCAACACCATTCCAGTAAAGTGAACCTAGGCGTTCATTCTAAGAGTAGGCCAAGTTTGTTATCATGTTATCAGATTAACAAACCCCAGGGATTATAAAATTTGATTTCCCCAGATAATATGGGGATCCATGCAAAACGTGATGGTATTACCCTTGATAATATGGATTCTTTCATGTTACGAGGAACAGAACCCTATCCCCATGAACACAGTTGGCAGATTATATTTGACTACTAATAAATCCACTATACCAAGAAAAAACACAAAAAAGGCAACGAAAAGTATGATACGAACCTTCGATGCGCTTTTCAACCTCCAAATATGTCTTCTCGTCCTTGTTATTTAAAGTTGATGCACTATTTTCTCTCTCCATATACCTGCTAAACAGAAGAAATAAGACTAGAGGATCGACCAAAGTGGATTGGATTGTATTTGTCATCCAATTAATTAATCCTTCTTTCACCGACCCCTTTCTCTTCTTTAAACACTCAACAAATTATGCGTTGATGTGAAGAAACGAATTTTGTCTGCCAGTGTTTTGTTTTGATAGCAATACTGTAACTTGTTGATTTAACATGACTACATAATGTATGCTGCAACCCAAAACCCTATACCCTAATGCGTGCAGCAACCCTAAACCCCAACTTTTAAAGCCCTGGCTAGCGCATGAATTGAACTGTAGATTACTTCGAGCACAAATTGCCTGTTGGTAAATAAACTACAAAAAAGATTGTTTATTTTATTTTCAAAAGAACAAAATTTATAAATTACCCCTCTCTATGAGCACTCGAGTTTCTCTAAACTACTGCAGGTTTATAATTGCCCCCACAATACATAGTAGAATCAATTGGAATAAAAATAAGCAGTGATTAATTTGTATTTCAGTATCAATCAAGAACAGAGTGTATGCTCCTTTATAGCAAACTTAGAAATGAAAATATATTTGACAAGCACCAAATTGCCCAGGACGTAATATGACAGGCACCAAAAACTTGAAAACATCACCAGACATACCTGACCAGACATGTTCGATGCTCAAAAACCTCAATGCCTGTAGCAGATTGTCAAAAACCTCAACGCCTCAGATAAACCCTTGTATGCTGATTTAGGACCACGGGTGCTCAGAATCTGCCTCCAAGTGTTATGTTCCTGACTTTGGGTGGCCTGACGAAATTGTGAGGAGATGCAAGGGTTGTGAGGGACGAAAATGGAGGCGGTAAATGGCCTAGTATAGATGAATCCCCGTGAGCCTGGTTTCCATATGTTAATAAACCTTTAAATATCACACATACATTTTGGAATCGAAATTTTAAACAAGGCGTCGGAGGGATATGATATAATAAAGTTTAAACAATTTAAGGAATAGCGACATTGCCGTCGCTATAGCGACGGAGCTCCGTGGATACAACGACGTTGAAGGAGAACGACGTCGATATAGCGACGGAGAAGATTATCATCGTCGATACAGCGACGAGTAAGCGTCGATACAGGGACGGCAAGTTCATTTTGCTTCCGATTTTACACCAAAATGTATGAAACATGGAAAAACTCCGTGGAAAAATCTGCGCTTTTGTATTAGTGAAGAGACTAAAGGCTATCTTGATAATACCCACTATCTGGGGGGACAGTCGCAAGCCGAACTCGTACACATGGGCAGGGTAGCTGAGCCCGAAATTCTGCCTAGACAGAATCTCCAGATGCGTAAAAGTCCTGAGTTACGTTTTGACAAGGATTCGGGGGGTTATCCCCTCTGTCCAAGCCTCCACACGGCCTTGTGCTTAACTCTCGTTTGAGAGGAGCTTCCCAGATACAGTGGTAGAATCAAGGATTTACCTAGTGATAGGCCAACTACGTCTGAAATTTAACACTTGTGGGGAGTTGAAACACCCTAACCCGCAAGTCTAGCCTAAGCTAGTTGGTGTATGACCCTATAAAATAAAACTTGCTAATAATTTTTAAAATTATGTCATTTATTTTAAGGGATGTTTCTTACTCAGAGGGTAAATGGCATGAAACGCATGTGGTGTTTTGACTCAAGAAATGAAAACAAAATGACTAAGCAAAGAGAAATGAGATGCAAAGAAGCAAATAGCTATTCTCTTTATATTTTCAAATAACTTGAAAGCCAAAAAAAATCAAATCTTTTTATATTTTTAAATTTTTCAAAAACAATGCTATGCTATGCAATCTAGACTAACGGCCTAATCTATATGCACATAAAGGAACCATATGTTTTCGTATTTTTCTTTTATAAATGCAAAAGAAAAATCAACCTATCTACTTATGCAAACAATTACTGAAAGCAAAGAAAATAGACAACTACTTTATACCCCGAAAACAAACCCTAGGTTTCCCTAAAGTTGAATATAAACCTCTTTTAAAACGAAAGCTTACAAAAGTAGACAAGCCAACACTTTGGAATGAAAAGACCGAGCATAAATACTGACATAAACAGAGGTCAAGAAGTCCCAAGCATCAATCTAACCTACAAACAAAGGCTTCTCAGTACCTTGTCCAACAAGGTCAAACCAAAGAAAGAGGTAGGGGGAAAAGCAAGAAATAAAAGTTCTTTTTTAATTTTCTTTTATAAAATGCAAAAGAAAAACTACCTACAAAGAAAAGCATGCAAATAAAAAGAACAAAACAAAGGGAACTTTGCTATGCAACCACCCAACAAACTCTAGAACCAACGAAAGTCAGCATAAACCCTACTTGGAAGAAAGGCTTGTATAAGAGACAAGACAACTATTTTGGCAAGGTGAAGTAGACCAACCAAAGAAGGAGGAAAACAACATCCACAAGGTTCTAAAATCAAACAAAGGCCACTAACAGAGGCTGATCAGAAACAAAAGGCCAAAAAGCAAACCAAGCAAAGGAGACAGGTGAAAGAGCAAAGAGTAAATCCTAATGCTATAAAGGGGCTTACCACATAGATAAAGAACAACAAAAAGAATGACACAAACTCCCTGGATTCATGCACCCGCAGAAGACCTTAATAGACCCACCATGCACCTGAAATGCACTGTGCTTTGAGTAAAATTGGATCTAATAAAGCAAACAAGGAAGAATTACTCCAAGCAAAAAGACTCAAAGGCTTTTTGAAAAAGCAGGTAGGGTGATCACCAAAAATCTTCAGACAAGCTACACAACATTCATAAAGAGACACCACTCACAAACAGGGCTTACCTGAAGAAGGGAACAAGCAAAAACTGACTTAAAAAATCCAAACTTCCAGGTATATACGCGACTGTCTATAAGGGCAGGTCGCGAATGATACGCGACTGTTCAATAGAACAACCCGCACATGCAAGCTTGCATTCGCGACTATTCAAAAGAGCAAGTCGCGTATGGGGAGGAAAATCTTAAAAAAAAATATCAACAAACTACCTTAAGAAGGCAGGGGAGGGATGCAATCAGACTTACAAGGTGTTCCTAAGTGGTAAGAAAGACCTGAAACAAATGCAAAAGCTGAAAGAAATCAAGATCAAAACTCCAAACAGACAAGGATAGTCCCCAGCGGAGTCGCCAGTTCTGTTGTAAAGGAAAGTGTCCTATGGCTAGGGTTTAAGAGGCCATCAACGTACTGGGGTTGAAGAGAGATGCACAATGTTCAGCAAGAATATAACAGCAAGTTTCAGAGATGAGAAATATCCACACCTGATAAACTGAAGGCTGGTCCAAGCTTTCTCTTCAATCCTCTTCTTGCTCCTCTCGCTCTAAGAGACCTGCAAAACAAGTTATACCTTCCTCAAACCATTATGACCACATATAAGAAAATGATAATCAAATAAACATAAACAAATGATCTGAATAACATCATCATATGATCAGAAACAGAGATTCAATCACACATTGAACAATGATTTGGGAAGAAGAAGGACATCACATCTTTATTAATCTTGAAAACAAGTACAAATATACCTTCTCTTCAAGTTAGGCACCTCACGAAACCTTGATCTAGATCTGTTGTTTCTCTTCTCCAAAGAACTCAGCCTCCAAGATCTGCAACACAAGGGAAAGCTCCGAGGGAAAAGGTGTAGGCAAAGGGAGTCCCAATTTCTCCAGCATAACAATGCATAAAATTCCAAGTCCCCTTTCATGGACCTCCCTACCTCTATTTATATGATGAAGAAGAGTTAGGGGCGAAGCCAAAGTGGTTACAACTGAAGGAGTCAGTTGTATAACTACCCAAACTAACTCAAAAGGCATGTTTTTATCTTTTAATGTTAAGAAACAGATTCGTGACTATGAAGGAAGACAACCCGTGCATGATACGCGAGTTTACACAAGAGCAACCCGCGAATATATGCATGCACAACTTGCAAAACACAAGAGTCGTGAGTGATGCGCGAGTTGCACATAAGGAGAGTCATGTATACACAAAAAAACACATTTTATAGGTATTTCTGGGCATTTTCAGACTTTGGTGTCTTCTGGAAAGTTTTAGATAACTGAAATACCATTCCAACGGTATAGAAATGAGGTCAAACGGTGTTATAGAACTCAAGATATGGGTCCTCCAAGATAGGTGTTTTTTCAGTGACTTTCATGAAGTGCCGACATGCGACGAAATCATGGGAAAGTGGTCACAGGCAGAGATGTGTCATTTTGGGCTATAACAGATGCCCCCTAATGTGTGAGGTTAGAGGGGAAGACAATAGCCGAAATACATTATAAAGGAAAGAGCTGAGTATGGAGAGAGAGCAGAGAATCCAAGATCGAAAGGCTCGAGTGAAGGTACCTGTAAGAGAGATAAATGTCAGAAAACTAAGCTCTGGAACATACACGTCCATATACAAAACATCGCCATAAAGATACAGGCGGATCCAACATATGTATAACTGATGAAACTATCATGGTCGCTCAATATGCAAAAAGGCACCATATCAAATCTAAAGGAGCCATGGCCACAAATGAACAAGGTGGATCCATGCTCAACAATCGATCATAGCCACAAAAATACAAGGTGGATCTATGTCTCAGTAAAATGTCATATAAAGTATAACAAGGTCTTGCGCAACTTGGGCAATAGCAAAATGACAATGCTACTGTCAGTCCCAAGGTCTTCAATCCAAACCGCCCAAAAAAGGTACGAATCCTAACCATGCGAATAAAGGAGCTGAAGTCGAACATGGAGAAAACCGTTTGATTACTAGTCAATAATGAAAACCGTTAACAAACACGAGGGAAACCACCATTAATGAAAATGGTCCCCAAGGTACCTAGTACATTCTAACAAGTGTGATTACAAGGACTTGAAGTCAAACACTTGAAGAATCAATTAAGTAGGAGACAATAAGGTATCCCCACTACCCAATAGCGAGGGAAATTGCCATTGAGGACAACAATTCCCAAGGTACTGTCATAAAACTCTAAATCTCGTCCCCAGAGCAAGATGTGTTGCAGTCGATAGGAAGAGATCCGTTGGAAGGAATGCATTAAGGCATCCTTCATCATCCAACACGAGGTAAGTTAAAGACTAATTGGATCTGGAAATGGTACTGAATTTCACAAAAAGGACCGCTGAAGACATGATGTAATGAACTGATACCAGGGAGTGGCCGACACAAAAGGTCAAGGCAACTGCAGAATGGCCGACAAAGGTTTAATCCTTGAACAGTGAGCACAACACAAAAAGTGACTTAGGCAGCTTTTGACACAAAATAGGACCAATGAAACAAATCTGCAAGGTAGGAGACATTGATAGATTCCCCATATGATTGGAAAAAAGACCAACTAGAGGAGTAAGAAACTCTGAATCGGGATAAGGTCAAAATACTAGGACCCAACTGTTGATAGACTCAAAACTGGTGCTTTGATCAAGGAAACAAGACTTGCTGCTATGATATAAAAAGACATGGAAATAAACCTTCCCCTTCCCTTCTTTCTTGTAAAGATTTAACGAGTCCAAGAAAGCAAACTCGGGACCATCTTCATTTTTTGACAAGCTCGAAGAAAAGAAAGAAGAATGCTTGATAAGGCACTAAATCGTGGATTTTACGAGCCCAAACTAGTACATGCTCGACGGTGTTTTCATAGTTTAGAGAGTCTGAAAACTCCAAAGAAGACTCCAGGGGGGTCCTTTTTCGTACAATTTAGTCTCCTGAGGCCGAAAAAGTATAAAACAAACAACAGAAGAACTCTCTTAACTTCTGAAGAAGAAAAGGCGCACCTTTTTCGTAATTAGTCGGGAAGGTCCGAAAAAGGTTAAATTACCACCTACCCAACGCTCCTTCAAAAGCAGCATATACAGCCTGAGTTTTACGAGTGTGAAGGAAGGCAAGATCACTCGGAAAGATCCATTTGATTACGAGAAATGGAGCTTACAACAATAAACTTGATGCTTTGTTCTTTTAGGGTTTAACGAGCATGACAAAGACATAAAGTACACTCGAAATCTTTTTCATATTTTGGTCCAGAGCACGAAAAAGAGAAAACTAAGCTCATACCGGGGGTTCCTTTTCTGTAAGTTTAGTCCCTCAGGTCCGGAAAAGAGATAAACCTATGCCTGAGAATACTCTTCTCAATTCAGTAGAAAAGAGAGGGATCCTTTCTCGTATTATTCCACATGGTCCGAGAAAGAGATAACCTACCACCAATGTGGATGCCCATTCACATATTCTTAACGAGCCTAAACGGAAAAGTTTACTCGGCAGTCAAGTCTATTTTGAGGAGTCAAACCTGGGCCTAAAGAAACTCATAATCTTTCCCATGAAGTTTTAACGAGTCCGGAAAATTCAACTCGCGGCCTCCTTACTGTTTTTAATGAGCTTGAAGGAGAGCAGAAAGAATGCTCTAAATGCGAGGAGACAAGTGTCATAAGGCAAGCGAAACTAGTTCCAAGTGCAAGGAACAAACCTATGCATAATGCAAGGAAAGCGAGCAAGGTAAGGACACTCGGGGAACGTATCCTCGGCGTAAAGGGTGTCAAGTTGCAAAGGCAAGATGATACAAGGCTTAGCGGCAATGAGAACAAAGATGAGGGCTTATACAATGAGCTAAAAGCGTGGAAGCTGGCATCAGGCTCATAAGCGCGAGCAGGTTACATGCAAATGCAATTACAGCTTGAACAACAAGGTGAGGCCCATAAACAGTTGTGAATCCAACTAATAATACTGTCTCCAAGAAACAACAACATCAGAAGAAACGATCCGATGCGGGTCACTTTGGCAGAAACACTTGTGACTTCGCTATCTTCTACAAAAGGAAAAGTCAAGGCAGAATCAACCAAAGAAGATTCTATAGGACCAAGGCTCGAGGGTTTATAATCAATAAGATCAACCTCAGAAGAGAAGTGAAAATCAACAAGGGAGATAGAGTCTGTGGGAACAAACTCAAAATCACAGGAGCTGAGAAATTCATAAGAAAAAATCAAACTCATCAGGATCACTGACTTGCTTTTCAGATGAAGAATCAAAAGACTCAACAAAAACCAACATAAGAAAAAAAGAAGGCTTACTAAGCAAATCAGGGTTAGACTTAATCACAACTGAAAAAGAAGGTCAGACTATATCAAAGACTCCAGGAAGAATTCATCCGAAGGGAGGAAATCATCCGAGATAGGACACATATACGAACTTTCAAATGGATGGACAGAGTGGAGAGAAGGCTCTACAATCTGTATAGGATGACTCACCCAATCAACTGCTAGGACCAAGTCCCGAGAAGGTAAGCATGAAAACAGAGGCTGCCTCTCAGTAGCAATTGAACACAAATGACAAGAAGCCACATAGTTCACCTGTGGCAGGGTGGTGTCTACAGAAACACTGGGAATCAATAAAGGAAAGGCTTGGTCTCTAGCTGGGTCAGGAGACGGATCCAGAAAATCCAACTGATCAATAGTGACAATTTCTTCGCCATGATTAAAGTACATCACACGAAAGAATGTTGACACCATAGCTTGCATGGCATAGACATAATCACGTCCAAGGGGCATATTAAAGTCCAAGGGGTATTCTATCACCATGAAGTCAACTAAGACGGTCTTCCCACCCAAAGTAACAGGTGTTTGAGTAAGAATTCACAAGGCTAAACAAGTTCTTCTATCAAATGCCAGTAACTGACTAGCAGTCAACACAAGGCTGGGAGATCCCATACCTCCCCAAGCACGAGCAGACAAAATACTAACTGAGGCTCCTTCATCAACAATGCAACAAGCAATTGTATAGGGTTCAACTTTGACCTTTATCTAGAAAGGTGCAACAGAAGGAAGGCGCGGCTCAACTAGGCTATCCCAATAAAAGGAAGCAATCCGAGAGCTTGGTGGGGGTTGATCCGAAACAAGTTCAGTGCCCCCTTGTTCAGTAAGATCTGAACTGGCAGTGAAGAAAATGTGACTAGTAGACACATCACTCTCCAGAGGAAGAGTGGGATTGATCAATACTGGAATCGATTCAACCGCTTCATGAAAGTCACTCTCCGAAGGGAGAGTGGGATTGACCAAAGATGACATTGGTTCAATCACATTCGGGTCACTCTCTGACAGGAGAGTGGGATTGACCAAAGATGACATTGGTTCAATCACGTGAGGAGCACTCTCCGAAAGAAGAGTGGGATCGACTAAATCTGAGATTTGTTCGACCACTTGATCAACCAAAGGTTGAGTAGGAGGTTGAGAAACTATAGGGTGTTCAGAAGAACGAAATCCATGAGTCTTGGACCACACTCTTCGCACCTCTGGGATAGCAGGGCACAGATGAGTAAGGTGATCTCCCTTGCATAGCACACAAGGGAACTTAAGATGATGCTTCGAACGACCAGTTTTCTCAACTGAGTCAACATGACTAGCAGTGGATGACTGTTTTCTCTCAACATGACTAGCAAAGGATGAGAGTTTGCCCCCAGCGTGAACTACAGAGACTGGGTGACTGGATCCAACCTCACTAAGAGAGGCTGGTTGTTGAGAGACTCCATAATGTTCAAAAATGGGATGAACATGAATCCAAACTCTTCGCACCTCCTCAATAGAAGGGAATTTATAAGTAAGGTGGTCTCCTTCACAAAGCTTACAAGGAAACTTGAGCTTGTGTTTTGAATGGGTAGACTTGTCAACAGTGTCAACATGACTCGCAGTGGTTGACGGGTTGTCCTCAGCTTGAAACACAGAGGCTGAAAGACTGCCCCCAGCGTGCCTGGCAGAGGCTGAGAGACTAGGTCCAACTTGACTTGCAGAGGTAGGACGGGCACCATCAACATGAACAACAGAGGTTGAATGGTAAGGATCAACATGCTTTGCAGTAGTTGAGTGTGTGCCCCCTGCTTGAGCAACAGAGGCTGGGTGAACGTATCCAACTTGAACACTAGAGGTTGGATGGGGAGGTTCAACTTGAACACCAGAGGTTGAACGAGTGCACTCAACGTGAACACCAGAGGCTGAGTGACAGGATCCGACATGACCTGGAAAGGTTGGAAGGATCCCACCAGCGTGAACACCAGAGGCTGGATGGATGGATCCAACTTGAACAACAGAGGTTGGATGGGAAGGTTCAACTTGAAAACCAGCGGTTGAACGGATGCACTTAGCTTGAACACCAGAGGTTGAGTGATTAGATCCAACATGACCTGCATAGGTTGGATGGGTGCCCCCAGCCTGAACAACCGAGGCTGGGTGGTGAGGTTCAACTTGACTTGCAGAGGTTGAACGAGTGCCCCCTTGCTTATGTGCTTTCTTCCTATTCCTCCTTCTTTTACTCCTTTTAGACTGTCGGTTACTAGTATCAGTACTTTCACCGCATGAGGTAGAAGGAGGAGGAGAACTAACTACAGGTGAAGGGGAGACCGTGTTTTGATGCCCTTGATGTAAGGTGCTTACTTGAGAAGCATTAGGAGCATTCAGGACAGTTGGAGTGGAAAACAACCACACCGGTATCCCTATGGTGAATCCCGGAAGATTCAAGGTGGCCATCAAGGGAACACCAACATTCCCTGTGAGAGGAATAGGACAAGGAGCTCCCATCATGGGGATCTCTTGGTTGGTGTTTGAAGGGGTGCTTGCGATAGTTTCAAAACAAGAGACAAAGTCTGAGGTTGATGATCAACCAAAATTACAAAGCAGACACCTAAAGGCCCACTAAGTACAGACAAACCACACAGCACTCACTAAAAAGATCCTAGAGTCTCAAGCAATCTAAACAGGCTATAAAGATATACCTTCCAGAAGAAGGCTGATGAACAGTTACTTGGTGTCCTTGAGGGGTTCTCAGGCACAAGCGGAGGAATCACCCACCACCCTCCTGCACTTTCCACAAGGGTTACCTTCCAAGTCCATCCGAGGTGAACCAGAAATAACCTTCCGATATACCTGTGTATGAGCCCTAAGAGACAAGAGACTAAAGGCTACCTTGATAATACCCACTGTCTGGGGGGACAGTCGCAAGCCGAACTCGTACACATGGGCAGGGTAGCTGAGCCCGAAATTCTACCTAGACAGAATCCCGAGATGCGTAAATCTCCTGAGTTACGTTTTGACAAGGATTCGGGGGGTTATCCCCTCTGTCCAAGCCTCCACGCCGCCTCGTGCTTAACTCCCATTTGAGAGGAGCTTCCCAGATACAGTGGTAGAATCAAGGATTTACGTAGTGATAGGCCAACTACGTCTGAAATTTAACACTTGTGGGGAGTTGAAACACCCTAACCCACAAGTCTAGCCTAAGCTAGTTGGTGTATGACCCTATAAAATAAAACTTGCTAATAATTTTTAAAATTATGTCGTTTATTTTAAGGGCTGTTTCTTACTCAGAGGGTAAATGGCATGAAACTCATGTGGTGTTTTGACTCAAGAAATGAAAACAAAATGACTAAGCAAAGAGAAATGAGATGCAAAGAAGCAAATAGCTATTTTCTTTATATTTTCAAATAACTTGAAAGCCAAAAAAGATCAAATCTTTTTATATTTTTAAATTTTTCAAAAACAATGCTATGCTATGCAATCTAGACTAACAGCCTAATCTATATGCACATAAAGAAACCATATTTTTTTGTATTTTTCTTTTATAAATGCAAAAGAAAAATCAGCCTATCTACTTATGCAAACAAGTACTGAAAGCAAAGAAAATAGACAACTACTTTATACCCCGAAAACAAACCCTAGGTTTCCCTAAAGTTGAATATAAACCTCTTTTAAAAGGAAAGCTTACAAAAGTAGACAAGCCAACACTTTGGAATGAAAAGACCGAGCATAAATACTGACATAAACAGAGGTCAAGAATTCCCAAGCATCAATCTAACCTACAAACAAAGGCTGCTCAGTACCTTGTCCAACAAGGTCAAACCAAAGAAAGAGGTAGGGGGAAAAGCAAGAAATAAAAGTTCTTTTTTAATTTTCTTTTATAAAATGCAAAAGAAAAACTACCTACAAAGCAAAGCATGCAAATAAAAAGAAAAAAACAAAGGGAACTTTGCTATGCAACCACCCAACAAACTCTAGAACCAACGAAAGTCAGCATAAACCCTACTTGGAAGAAAGGCTTGTATAAGAGACAAGACAACTATTTTGGCAAGGTGAAGTAGACCAACCAAAGAAGGAGGAAAACAACATCCACAAGCTTCTAAAATCAAACAAAGGCCACTAACAGAGGCTGATCAGAAACAAAAGGCCAAAAAGCAAACCAAGCAAAGGAGACATGTGAAAGAGCAAAGAGTAAATCCTAATGCTATAAAGGGGCTTACCACATAGATAAAGAACAACAAAAAGAATGACACAAACTCCCTGGATTCATGCACCCGCAGAAGACCTTAACAGACCCACCATGCACCTGAAATGCACTGTTCTTTGAGTAAACTTGGATCTAATAAAGCAAACAAGGAAGAATTACTCCAAGCAAAAAGACTCAAAGGCTTTTTGAAAAAGCAGGTAGGGTGATCACCAAAAATCCTCAGACAAGCTACACAGCATTCATAAAGAGACACCACTCACAAACAGGGATTACCTGAAGAAGGGAACAAGCAAAAACTGACTTAAAAAATCCAAACTTCCAGGTATATACACGACTGTCTATAAGGGCAGGTCGCGAATGATACGTGACTGTTCAATAGAACAACCCGCGCATGCAAGCTTGCATTCGCGACTGTTCAAAAGCGCAAGTCGCGAATGGGGAGGAAAATCTTAAAAAAAAATATCAACAAACTACCTTAAGAAGGCAGGGGAGGGATGCAATCAGACTTACAAGGTGTTCCTAAGTGGTAAGAAAGACCTGAAACAAATGCAAAAGCTGAAAGAAATCAAGAGAAAAACCCCAAACAGACAAGGCTAGTCCCCAGCGGAGTCGCCAGTTCTGTTGTAAAAGAAAGTGTCCTATGGCTAGGGTTTAAGAGGCCATCAACGTACTGGGGTTGAAGAGATATGCACAATGTTCAGCAAGAATATAACAGCAAGTTTCAGAGATGAGAAATATCCACACCTGATAAACTGAAGGCTGGTCCAAGCTTTCTCTTCAATCCTCTTCTTGCTCCTCTCGCTCCAAGAGACCTGCAAAACAAGTTATACCTTCCTCAACCCATTATGACCACATATAAGACAATGATAATCAAATAAACATAAACAAATGATCTGAATAACATCATCATATGATCAGAAACAGAGATTCAATCACACATTGAACAATGATTTGGGAAGAAGAAGGACATCACATATTTATTAATCTTGAAAACAAGTACAAATATACCTTCTCTTCAAGTTAGGCACCTCACGAAACCTTGATCTAGATCTGCTGTTTCTCTTCTCCAAAGAACTCAGCCTCCAAGCTCTGCAACACAAGGGAAAGCTCATCGGGCAAAGGTGTAAGCAAAGGGAGTCCCAATTTCTCCAGCATAAAAATGCATAAAATTCCAAGTCCCCTTTCATGGACCTCCCTACCTCTATTTATATGATGAAGAAGAGTTAGGGGTGAAGCCAAAGTTGTTACAACTGAAGGAGTCAGTTGTATAACTACCCAAGCTAACTCAAAAGGCATGTTTTTATGTTTTAATGTTAAGAAACAGATTCGTGACTATGAAGGAAGACAACCTACGCATGATACACGAGTTTACACAAGAGCAACCCGCAAATATATGCATGCGCGAGTTGCAAAACACAAGAGTCGCGAGTGATGCGCTAGTTGCACATAAGGAGAGTCGTGTATACACAAAACACACATTTTTAAGGTATTTCTGGGCATTTTCAGACTTTGGTGTCTTCTGGAAAGTTTTAGCTAACTGAAATACCTTTCCAACAGTGCATAAATGAGGTCAAACGGAGTTAAATAACTCAAGATATGGGTCCTCCAATATAGGTGTTTTTTCAGTGACTTTCATGAAGTGCCGACATGCGACAAAATCATGGGAAAGTGGTCACAGGTAGAGATGTGTCATTTTGGGCTATAACACTCGTCGATGTCTTTAGGGAAGACACTTGTAGTACAAGTTGATTTGTGACTGAATCATCAATGATCTTATGGGCTTTGACCAAGTTCTTCTTGAGAAAGGCTTCTAGCCTCATCTCCCTCTGAAACTGGAACCTCTATGCTCATGTAGGTGTTCAATCCATTTTCTTCTGAGAGATCATATACTTATAGGCTTGGAATTTTTCAACTTCACCAAGATTATCATCAAGATGATGTGATAGATCACTTTGAAATGAGAACCTCAAATGAACATAGCAAAGGATTAGATCTTACCGATTTGAGGTGTCCGTCTTGATTCCGGAGCTGGATGATCTAGGGTTTGTCATAGAAACCCTAATTTCAAAACTTGGAATATTTTAGATCTAATTGGATAGACAGATATATCTCTTCAAATGGAGCTATCCAATGTACTCCATTTCTGAAAACAGTGGAGGGAAGTTCCCGAAACAGGAAACTCTAATTTTCCAATTTCTTCTACAGAAATTCCTGTTACTGTTTCTATGATATCTCCATAATTTATTCTCCTCTGTGTCTAAAATTTTGTATTGAGGTAACCTCGCATGTCCCTGATCCAACACTACAGGTTTCATTAGAATTGGTTTCAACATTTTGGAATTATGATCCTTTTCCCAAGGTGACCTGTTACAGGACTGTTCAGAATAGTGAAGTTGTATGACATGCCACGTGTCACTGGTTCATCTTTTGAGTCTGATATTTGGACCACCAAAATTAAAATCTATGCCCTTTTTGGAACATCTTTATGAATTCCATTTGGACCTTTGTAGCCCAAGATATTTCAATTCTCCCCAGGTGTCCTATTTAGGGATGAATTCTGGAAGAGGCTGGAACTCTAACTTGGAGAGAACATATCTCCTGGAATACAGTGAATCTGAGGATTAATTTTGGACACAATGTTCATCCTGATTTTATCTTCAGCCCCTGCAATTTTCAGCTCCTTATCCTTTGCCAATCTCGGAATATAGCGAATGTACCAAAACGTAGCAGTTTTAGTATTTAGGGTTTTTCTAGCTCGGGGTCAAACTAGGGTTTGACTTTCTCAGAGTTTCACCCAACCAAATTTATTGATCCAGGTCTCTAAAATTCGGTTTTGATGAGGAGAAAAATCCTATGCTAATCTCACTCAAAAATTCCTCTTCTGTAGAAAGCCCTAATTTCCACATCGAAAACTGAAAATGCTCGGAATTGAATTCCGCTTCGACAGAAAGATGCGCCCTTCAATGGAGAGTTATCCTAGCATACTTTTGCTGATGGATTGTGGAGAGAGACCCAAAAATTAAGAATCCCTAGCTTCTGTAGCTGCATAATGTCTTCTTCTCAGGTTAGCTCTGATACCATGTTAAATTTCCATATGCTTAGCTAAGACATTAGTATTTCATTTAATTTTCATAACAAAAGCATATAAACAGGATCACTGAAAGATAGACAAGCACAACCATACAAAAGGAACACAAAGATTTATCCTGGGAAAACCCTAAAGGGAAAAACCTAGCAAAAGCTTCCTCAGTATAGATGCCCCAAAAGGATAAAAGATAAAAAAAGCAAGGAGATCAAAGCCTGATCCTCCTCCTTCTCCAGCTACTTCTCTTCTCCACTAATGCGCTATACAAGTGAGAATGTGTGCTACTCAAATGAGGAGCACTACACCTCTATTTATATTCATCCGTTCACTTAAGTTAACTCATTTGACATGTAGTCTCGAGTTAAATCATGTAGGCTCGAGTTACACACGTAGGCTCAAGTAACCACACTGGGGTGCTGATGACCCACCTTTACAATTAGAGGGGACTACCTCATGACTCTTATTAGTTCTTCCGATTAGGAGCATCGGGGTACAATGTAATACAAGTGGTTCTCCCAGTAGGACCATCAGGGACCACAAAAGATACATATAGAATATTCTTCGAAGTTACAATATTTCAACATACTCCCCTTTAAAATTGTTATTGGACTATGGATCACAAATGCGACGTAAATTGAGCTTTGATGCTAAATTAGGAATATATTCACTAACATACAACATGTTTTGGTATACAATATATACCTCCATCATATAACCCTCAGCATGTGCTCATTTTCTAACCAAACCCTTCATAAATTTCAAGTGCCTCTAAACCATCCACATGGACCTTGAGTGCACAGGTCCACACAATTCAATCTCCTCAACTTGGTGTATGAGGTAGTGTTCATGTCCATTGAAAATTGCAGAAGGTAGATGCTTATGCATTTCACAAATGAGACGAGGAATTTCTCTCCTCCAATACTTTATATATTCTTTATGGATTTCTTTTGATGACAACCATATACAAGTGACGCAAACCAATCACGATATTTAACAAAAAAAACATTAAATTACATAACATGAATTAGTGCACAAAAATAAATATAAATTATACGGTGAATTAAAGAAACACTAAGCACATGTAAATAATCGCTAGTTACCTCATGTATTTCCCAAGATTATATATAACTTGTTTGAAATTGTTGTCAAAGTTTTCCGGGAGAGAGAGAGAAGTAGAACATACTGTAACAATATACAAACCAAGTCATTTTTTAAACAAAGAGTAGACAAACAAAATAACAACAATATGCACTGGAATTAAAAAAATATAAATATATGGATATAACCATAATAATTACCTTCATGAAGATGTGTCAATCATGTGTTTTCACCCCCGCAAAATCACCTTTCTTTGTTATGATATTCTTCATGTTCGCACAAAATCCAGTGGGAAATTTACTTTTCCGCATGACTTCTTTTACAACATTACTTTGTTACTCTGTAAAAATCCATGGAATTGAGTTTATATTAATTTAGTATCTGTTGATATGAAATTGAATGGTGTCTTTCATTACATGGTTTCCTTCTTGAAAGTCTTTGCAAAATTTCACAATTTTTTCTTTGTCGCTCCTTAGCTCCAATAGTTGACATAATGTTTCGGTCACATTCTTTCCAATATGCATTGTATCAAATAGATGAACAATTTGTAGGTGCTCATAGTAGGTAAACCTGCTGAATTGTTTAGGATAAATTTTCATTCCTTGTGGAATCCCATTAATGTCTTCATGATCACAACGAACATCATGAATATTAGTTTATAAATAAATTACAGAAACCAATTATGCCCACTACAATAAATAACACACGATAAAAAAAAATACATAACAATTCGTATACGATGATCCATACGTACCAGCTTGACAATTTCTATTATATTGCAACTTCCAAAGGTGAAGTGTCATTCTCTGTGGTTTTAATGCAGTCTCTTTCTTCCCATTGAAAAGATTTTTTTTCGGTTGCTATATACTTGTGATCCTTAGAGAGGAAGTGTCTATACTCATCAAACACCTCATTTCTTAAGATTTTTGAGCGACGAGATTTGATCTTTGGACAACAAACTGGACATGCAATTTTTCCCTTTGTCTCAATACCTACATATAGATATGGAATATCTATGTCAATTATAATTATATATAAACTATATTAACTACTTCATAAAATTAAATGCAATTAAAATGGAACTTAAAAATACAAATCACAAAAATGGGTTAACCCTGGGGCACCGTGTATTTTCCATACAAGGATTGCATGGAATTGAAATTTCATTTATCTTATTGGTATAGATACATCATACATACTGATGCCATTCCATAACTTCTGTACCTCGTCTATAAGAGGTTCGATATAAACATCCATATCTTTAACTTGGAAATTAACTGATCGATTTGAAGTACATATAAAATATATAATTATGAGAACCATTAAGATATATAAACCATGCACAAGAGTAAAATAATATATATATATATGACATCAGGAAACAAAATACGACAAATGAGATGCCACGACTACATTAAAAATAAAACAATGGTAGACACAATATACCTGGAACAATCATCGAAAACATTATGTGCTCCCTCTTTATTGACAACCATGGAGGAATGTTATTGTTGATAACAAAAATAGGCCACGCCATGTAAATGGATCTCATTTGTGTAAATGGATTAACATTGTCTGCTACCAAATAAATCCTAGGATTACGGGGTTCTTCTTTAAAGTGAGGCCACTTTTCCTCGATATCTCTAAATGCAGAACCATCTGCAGGCATTCGAATAACATCTTATTGAATTTTGTTGCTTGCATGGTAATCCATAAATTGCACTATGTTATTGCACCTGAACAGTCTTTGCAAACATGGAATGATGGGAATATAACGAAAAACCTTGTGAGGCACCTTTTTTGTTACTTGATATGTTTGATATCTACTTATATGAAATTCCAGACATTCTGTTGCAAATTCATACTAATTATAATATATAACATGGTCATCGAGGTATGCATGAATTGTTTCATAATGCATTCCAATCTATTTCAAGATGGAATATAAATCTCGATATGTGAGAGGTAAAATATTTGATGGTGGTAACAAAAATTCAGCTATCAAGCTACATCAAATAAAAATAAAAATAGAGTTAATATAATATATAAATAATATTAAGGAAACACATTTCATCCGTATTAATTTGTACTATGAATTAACAATGCAATTATTATAGGAAAAAATATAACCTTTATCACGATCATATATATGTGATGGATTATTTTACATACCTTAACATTTGTGTGATTGATATGTTTGAAAGACCATTCATAACCTTCAAGTTCATTATCAACAATACAGCAGAGAGAAGATTTGTTTTCGAGCCTTCATAAAGGGGTGTGTATGCCTTCATAAAGGGGTTTGTATGCCTTCTCAAGAAGAGGTATATCGTGAACATCATAAAAGTCATCAATATTTTCATGATCATTGTCATCATCATCATTCATTCTAACATTAAATGAATCATGGATCAATGCATTTGTACCATCATCTTCAACCACATTATCAATATGATCATCTTCCTCAATGGGATTATTAACTTGTTCTCCATTAAGCATAGCTCTATGTTCTGAAATAACTTCCTCTGGACAATATGTCGTAGGATGTATTTCCTTTATAATTACATGAAGACATCAATAGATATAAGTTAATATATTAAATATTAAAATAATACACACATTTAAAAAACCAAAAAATATAAAAAAATTTAGAATGCTAAACTTACAAATGGACGATATTCATTCCCCCCCTCAGCGTGTCCATGTTCCCTACAATGTTTTTGGGTTGTTGTGATCAATATTCTTCTCCTCTTAAAGCCCCCACATTGACTACATGGACAATAACATTTCCCTTCGCCCCTTCTTTTCGCTGCATCCCATAGTCTACATGTAATTATCGATTTTGTTCATTTGGATCAGTAATATTTCTATCTGACATTTTGTCACAAAAATCTTGAATGAAGACTATCGACAACCTTAAAAAATCAAGGTCCACAAATCACTATTTCCATAAATGGTTTTTTGTCAAAGAATAAAATAATTTCTGTAAACCATTTGTCGATAAAATGATGTCTACAAACAATCCATCGAGAAATAAAATAATTATGCAAACCGTTCGTCGAAGAATAAAACAATTCCTCAAACCGTCCATCGAGGAATAAACTAATTTTCGCAAACTGTCTGTTGCTTCTATAGAAAACATGTCGGAATGTTTCTGTAATTTATATATTTTAAAATTCAACAGCCATCAAATAACCGACGATATTAACCTAGTTATCATTGCAAAAGGCCTAGTTACCATTACAAACAAAAATGTCAATTATGTCACAAATTCAATGATGCTTCATCGCATATCTAACGACAGGGTGGTCAGAAATCTGACAACAGTGGAGTCAAAATACGATGTCTTTGAATTCAAACATCCGACGAGATGGAGTCGAAAATTCAACAACTAATTCTACAATTTAAAAAAAAAATCAAAATTTCAAATTTCAAATTGAAATTCGACAAAACAGTACTTTTCATCGGATGTCATCGGATTTTGGGTTGTAATATTGTTGTGATTGTTTAAGGACGCATTAAAATCACAATGAAATTTTCAAATAAAACCTACCTACAAAATTAGTCAAGAGAATGATGTGTTGGACACAATATTAACACTGAGAGGGGAGTGAATCGGTGTAAAGCCAATTTTCAATCTTTTCTTAACTTCTATCAATCAACTACCAATTCATCAATGCATTATTCTACCATTTACATAATCATTTCATAAACATCTACCACTTCATCATTTATAAATCATAATAATATGAATCATGGAGTCATAACAAGAACCATAGAACCATAGAACACAACACCATATGATTTTGTAATTTTTTTGTATTTGTTTTTGGAACGGCTAAAATCGTGAGGTAAAATCAGCTCCTATTGATACAAAGAGCACCTACTCTTCATCTAGGACCCTGCATGTTTTTCTTAGACCCTTCTAAGAAGGGTTTGAGGTATCCTAACCTCAGATGCAAGACAACCTTGCATTTACAATTAAAGCTCAGTGTCTCAACACACTTTCATACATGTCACTGTCATATCATACCAGTACTTGTCTCTAGTCCACTTCAACACCTCTTCAAGAAGCATTCATCAGTACTTCTTGATACAGTCACATTAACTCTTCAGCAAATTTTCTTTGTCTTCTTCATTCTATCAAAGAGAATTCTATCAGATAGAATATCAACAATTTATCATCATATTGTCCATGAATTCACAATATTTTGAGCACATATTCATTCATGTCATTAGTACTATCTTTCTACTGCCCTAATCATCATTATGTTCAACATGAGTCAACATTCTCAGCATGTTCACCAATTCATATATAAATCATCATATACATCATAGTACTATCTATGTCATCAAGATGTCTCTATCATTGCCCCGAAAACACTAGGCTTCATGTTGTTCCCACTATTCCAAAACATCAAGCATATCCAGCTTCCTAGAAATCATGTCATCTCATTGACTTGCTTTGACTGCTGCTCCTACAAAAAACATTCATTCACTACAGCTGCCTCAAACTCCACCCAAAAATCAGAGATAAACATTAAGTGTCTTCCATAAAGAGACTGTTGTTGCGCCCTCTATCCTCTCTCTTCCCCAAAAAATATCAGAGAAATCTCCAAGAATTCACACCAAAAAAATGAGAGAAAGACTTATGATCTACTACCTTCGCTGCTACTACTTACACAGTCCAAATTTCCTCAGAGCTCCATCTCCTTCACCCCAAAAAAATCCACACGATTAAGAGAGGTGAGCTGCTTATTTATACTGATTTTCCACCATGAGTTTTGGAGCCGACTTGTCTTAAAAAATATTTTATTTTTGAATTCTGGAGCCAACTTGCTAAAACAAATATTATTTTTTATTTTTTATTTTAATCAACTTTTATTTATCAAGCTGATTGGTATGAATGCACATGTAATTTTGTTTGCTCGTCATTCAACAAACTTCCAATTGAACTCTTCCTCCTACCATATTTTGATGGCCAACATACCACAAGGAAAGTATCAACAAGCTACAAGGAAGGTGGGTTTAACATTTCAAGAATACCACTTACCACATCATTTACTTCCCTTCCAAATTGACTTGTCTTAAATAAATCAAATGATATTTTTATTTCCATGTTATCCTTAACAAATTATATATGTATATGTATATGTATATGTATATCCTTAACAAATTATATATATATATATATATATATATATATATATATATTTGATTTTTGTTGCCATATAATCAACTTGTGTCATCCTCCCATAATGCCTGCAATACTCTTTTAGTAGTCTTCATGGAATGCCCGCATGGGCTATCTTCAAGATACCCGCACTGTCCTTAACTATTCCGATGGAAGTCTTTTAGAATTCCCACAATGGTAAGAATATGATGCCCGCACAACCTTAATATTGATGCACGCAGCTGGTTGTAGAAGATTCCCGCAACCTATTCTCCTTGTCCACTTCATCTTCCATGTCATCTTTGTTTGCCTTTTGTCCATGCTTGGCATTTACACCTTGTTTGTCCACTTGTTATTTTTTTATTGTCTTTTATGCCAAGTCATCGTACTCCATGTCATCTTCAACAAATGACCACAATGTCGGTCATTTGTCATTAACCCTCCATGTCCTTTGTCTACTTGTTGTCTTGTCTTCATGTCTTGTGCCAATCTTATTAAACCATGCCACCAAGCTTTGTCTTGTTTGTCAACGCCATGCTTGTACCATATCCTGAAACCATGTAATCTATCTTGTTCATGCCATCAATCTTACCACTTGTCATTTGTCCTTTGTCATTAATATTGTCATCAATGAAAATGATCTGGGTGGATCATCTCAAAGGCGATAGAAGTTAAAGTCTTCAAAAATGAAATACATGATTACAAAATGAAATACCTCGTCAGCAGTTTTCCAACAACACTTGTTTCGTGAAAAAAGGCCTTCGAACGCAGAAGATATTCAGGTTTAAAGTTTTGTCAAAGATGGTTCAAGTGGTTAAAAAATGGTAAAAATAGTTAAAAGATGTGATTTTGGGGCCATGGGAATTGAACCCAAACCTTATGGTAAGGCCACCATGACCCATGAATGTATATGGTCAACTATAAGTTTGGCAAAAAGGGGTGGTCAAGGACTTAGCCCTCAACCTAGGAAACACCGAGGCCCCCCTTGGTGTTTAAGTGTAGGCCAAATCATATTATATATGTCAACCACCGAACTATGTCAAACTTTATGCCTTATCCAAAGTCATGCGAGGAAGAGATTGTATGCAACGTGGTAATGTCAAACTTTATGGAAGCCAATCCATCAAACTCGCCATATCAATACAACATTTTCCTTGTAATGCCACCGAAATATATCATATGTGCTGTAAAAGTTTATCATCCCACCGAACTACATTAAACATACCATATATTAACCATAAAACGTGGTTACTGGATATTTCGCCACCATACAAATACAAAAAGAGAAATAACCATAAAACGTGGTTACTATATTAAACATACCATATCTTAACCATAAAACATGGTTACTAGATATTTTGCCACCATACAAATACAAAAAGCGAAACATGGGGGATATCCACAGAATTGATCCCGCAAACTCCTTCAATCTTAACAATTGCTTTAACCAATGCACCAAATCAGCCACTTGTCAAGGGATTCGGCATAGTATGCTTTAAACTTGCCGTCCTCGGAAGTTATAAAGAACAACGAGTTTCCAAGCCATGGTTAGGTTCAGAAATCAAAGTTCAGGTTTTTTTGAAACAGAGCACCTACAGAGATTCCGAGGTGGAGTACGGGCACAGTTCTCGAAGTAAAGAGCATTTAGTATTTTTGTCTTTTTGTGCCATCTTCAATTATAAAAAAAAACGGAATAAGCTAGCTATGGAGCAAACCTCCCTCCATCGGACGGATGACATAGACTCTCCCTGTCAAGTAGACTTGCCTAAATCTGTCTCAATAGTATTTTCTTCAAAAATGTACTTCTGCTGGGCTTTCTTGACATTCACAGATATTGCCCACACTCTTGTCATTTCTTATCTGATTACTAAATCATCCAATGATTTAGTCCTTCATTTTTTTCCTCCAAATTACATACCTCCATGTTACCTGAGTTTAGATTCTTAAGATTAATTGTGGATTGTACTTTTTTGCTCTCAATCGGGCTTGAAGAATGATTTTTCTGATGTTAATTGCCATAACCAGAAATGGTAAAATCCTGTACTGCTGCTGCTATTTAACTTCTGGATCTTTTTGTCTTACCGTGTCACATGATTATTTGTTTATACAATCACAAAAAATTCTTTCCAAACATAGCCATAATATGAATGCATTAATAAATTCATAAAACGTAAGCATGCATCAAGAACACTCTTCAAGAATCACCAGGTTGTTAGCTAACAATACTCCCCCTATCAGTATGTCGAATTGCACTAAACTTGATCCCTTCCTTCCATTAGTTTTCCTTGTACAAACATGATCCTAGGACCTGTTACTTCTTCTTTTGGAGCATCCATCATTTTCCCATTGAGTCCATCCTTCAATAATTAACTCATGGAGTTCTTAAAGTCATTAACAGACTTCAAGAATGGCTTGCCATATGGAAGTCATCTTCACTTTTGCATTGATCCTTAATTTCATTCAGATTTAGCACACTGTTTTTCTTCATCCACACTTGCTTCTTGGAATCTATCTATTCATGCAACCGATTTGGGCACAAAGCTCAAAATTGTTGTATTGTCCTTCTTTGCATCTGATTTTGTAGTTTTTGTATTTTTTTTGGAATGCCTACAACTGTGAGGTAAAATTAGCACCTATGGATACAAAGAGCACCTACTCTTCATCTAGGACCCTGCCTGGTTTTCTTAAACCGTGTTAAGAAGGGTTTGAGGTATCCTAACCTCAGATGCAAGAAAAGCTTGCATTTACAATTAAAGCTCACTATCTCAACAAACTTTCATACATGTCACTGTCATATCATACCAACACTTATTTCTAGTCCACTTCAGCACCTCTTCAAGAAGCATTCATTAGTACTTCTTCATACAATCACATTAACTCTTCAAAAACTTGTCTCTGTCTTCTTCATTTTGTTCAAGAGCATTATGTCAGATAGAATATCAACAATTTATCATCATACTGTCCATGACTTCACAATATTATGAGCACATCTTCATTCATGTCATCGGTACTATCTTTCTGCTGCCCTAATCAACATTTTGTTCAGCATCTTCAACATTATCAGCATGTTCACCAATTCATATATAAATTAGCATATGCATCATAGTATTATCTATGTCATCAAGTTGTCTCTATCATTTCCCCGAAAACAATACCTTCATGCTGCTCCCAATGTTCCAAAACATCAAGCGTATCCAGCTACCCAGAAATCATGTCATGTCATCGATTTTCTTTAACTGCTACTCCTGCAAAAAACTTTCATTCACTGTAGTTGCCTGAGACTCTACCCGGAAATCAGAGATAAACATTAAGTGTCTTCCATAAAGATACTGTTGTTGCTCCCTCTGTCCTCTCTCTTCCTCAAAAAACCTCAGGGAAATATCCAAGAATTCACACCAAAAAAATGAGAGAAAGATTTATGATTTGTTTCCTTCGCTACTGCTACTTCCACAATCCGAATTTCCTCATAGCTCCATCTCATTCACCCCAAAAAAATCCACACGATTAAGAGAGGCGAGCTTCCTATTTATACTGATTTTCCACTATGATTTTTGGAGCCAACTTGTCTTAAAAAAAATTATTTTTGAATTTTGGAGCCGACTTGCTAAAACAAATATTAATTTTTATTTTTTTTTATTTTAATCAACTTGTATTTATCAGGCCGACTCGTATGAATGCACATGTAATTTGTTTGCTCGTCATTCAACAAACTTCTAATTGAACTCTACCTCCAACCATATTTTGATGGACAACATACCACAAGGAAAGTATCAAGAAGATGCAAGGAAGGTGGGTTTAACACTTCAAGAATACCACTTAGGACATCATTTACTTCCCTTCCAAATTGACTTTTCTTCAATAAATCAAGTGATATTTTTATTTCCATGTTATCCTTAACAAATTATATACATTATTAATGACAAAGGACAAATGACAAGTGGCAAGATTATGGCATGAGGAAGATAGATCACATTGTTTGAGGATATATTACAAGCATGGAGTTGACAAACAAGACAAAGCTTGGTGACATGGCTTAATAAGATTGGCACAAGACATGAAGACAAGACAACAAGTAGACAAAGTACATGAAGGGTTAATGAAAAATGACCCATACTGTGGTCATTTGTTGAAGATGACATGGAGGACAATGATTTGGCATAAAAGACAATAAGCAAAATAACAAGTGGACAAACAAGGTGTAAATGCCAAGCATGGACAAAAGGAAAACAAGGATGACATGGAAGATGAAGTGGACAAGGAGAAGAGGCTGTGGGAATCTTCTACAACCAGCTGCGTGCATCAATATTAAGGCTATGCGGGAATCACATTCTTACCATTGCAAGCATCCTAAAATACCTCCGTGGGCATAGTTAAGGATAGTGTGGGTATCCTGAATATAGCCCATGTGGGCATGTTAAGGATCCCATGCAAGAATTCCATGAAAACTACTAAAAGAGTATTGCAGGCGTGATGGGAGGATGAAACGAGTTGATTATATGGAAACAAAAATCAAAGATATGTTAAGGATCCCATGCAAGAATTCCATGAAAACTACTAAAAGAGTATTGCAGGTGTGATGGGAGGATGACACGAGTTGATTATATGGAAACAAAAATCAAAGATATAT
>LPNX010021173.1:226700-245360 GCA_001517045.1 Pseudotsuga menziesii
GATGACAATGTTGCATATCATGATAATGATGATGCTATACACCTGATACATCCACCTCGATGATGAACTATATGAAGATAATGAGGTGAGTTGTTGCTAGTGATGATGAGTGTGTGTGCATAACCAACAATAGTGATCAGTAGCAGTGAACAGATTACAAAGAGTGATGAGAAGATTAACCAACAGAGTGATGAACAAATTAAACAACTGTGATTGATTAGTAGATTGACAAAGAATGATGATATTGACCAACAGTGAATGACCAGTAGATGAAGTATTGACCAAATGTTGGTTAGTAGCGTTGATGAGTGGAGGTGAGTAGTAGAGGATGATGAGAAGAGATGGTTGAGCAGCAGATAGATGACAATCAGATATTGGCATCAAGTATGCAAGTAGTGACTTGCACTTGAGGATTGAACTCCTCAAACCATTCTTAGCAGGGTCTAAGAAAACCAGGCAGGGTCTTGGATGAAGAGTAGGTTCTCTTCGTATCAATAGGTGCTGATTTTATCTCATGGTTGTAACCGTTCCAAAAAAAATACAAAAATATTATAAAATCATATGGTGTTATGTTCTCTTGTGTTATGGTTCTTGCTATGACTCGATGATTTAGATGCTTATGATTTATAAATGGTGAATTGGTAGATGTTTATGAAATGATTATGTAAATGGTAGAATGATGCACTAATGAATTAGTTATTGATTTTTAAAATTGAAAAAGTAATAAAGTATACACACACAGATTCAAGCGCCCCCCCCCCCCCCCCCCCNCTGTTAAGACGGTGCAGGTGGAAGGTATAGTTTTTGTATTTTTATGGGGCTTCACAAAATGGTATTTGTGGAGATGGAATGGTTTTGAAAATTATGCAAGACCATTATTTAATATTTGGTTGGGAGTTGGTCATGGAACAAATACCAAAGCTGAAATTATTGCACTTTGGGGAATTTAATATTAGAATTTGAATGTCATTTAGATCTTCAAGCAGATAGTTCTAATAATGTTTGCAGTAAAAGGACAATGAAGATACAAACTGAACAAAACAAACCACACAGGAAACAGATGAGTATTGCTCAAGAATTTACAGTATCATTCACAATAATAAATCCAGTGTTACAATAGTTTACAAATAGGAAGAATTCAAATGCATTAGGGAGCAATTCGAATCTACCAAGTCGATATGACTGTATTTAACTGAATCTCTAACTCATGGTCTCTCAATCAATATCGGAGTTCAACAGATCAAATCCCAGATGTCCAACAACTCAATCAATCAGTGATAGCTAGTTAACTCAGTGTAACTGAGTGTGGTAGGTGGAAAAAAGTGACTACTCCACATGCAACCATGCATTATCCATGCATTACTAGCGCTAGCTAACTGATTGTGAACTAACTGAAAGTAACTGGAGGCTAACTAAGACCAACTAGTTACAACTCCACCTAACTGATGGAGGTTGGTGTCAGGACTCCCATTTGATCCTAAAATGCAAGGATTGGTCTAGGAGGCACCCAAACTGATGCATGCACATGTAGTAAGTGGAATTTAACCTCTAGAAATGTTCCCTGCACTCTAGTAATTGGTATAGGTGGCCCCATTAGGCCAAGTGGACCCAAATAATTAATTAAGGTTCGTAAGTTAGGATAAATAATCTAATAGACATTATGGTTAAGGGAGGATTAATAATCCTAACAGCCCCCTTGAATCCTAACTTGGAAAACTGTGGGCCTTGGTAACAAGACCATAGGTCACTCAAATACAATTTAAAAGACTTAAAATAAAAATGATTATTAATACAACTGAGGAAACAGGGGAAAACCTCATGGGAAAACCCCCCTCAAGATAAGAAGAAATCAAGAAATACAAGTTAAAAACTTGCAAAATATGTTGCTGCAATTTGCAGGACTATGCAACAACAAAGCAATATTCTGGTTCTTCTGTGCAACAACATCCTGAATCTATGCATGTGAACCTATGAATCCAAACAAATGCTTATGTCTATAGGAATCTTCCTCTTTGGAATAAGAACAATGTACTCAATTGAATAAAAAATATAAACAACTATACGGTGAAAACTGGACCCATGTAGAGCAGCTGAAATCAACTGATGAGAGTGCAAATTTTTTTGAGAATTTGAACCATGTGAGGAACACCCAAGAACCTGATATATTTCAGCCTTGAACAACAAACCATGAGTGGTAAAATCATCCCCAAGTGGTAGGAGCAAGTGTCCAGGTGGATGCAGAATGTCTCCAACTTTACTAGTTCTGTAAGGAGATGAGCACATGATCAAAAAGGAAGGTAGAGAAGCCCTGGGACTATGGAGAGTGAATGATTGATCTCCATAATCTGATATAGCTTCATAAATAACCAATATTTCACAAAATATAATATCAGCAATCTCATAAAAGAAAACTAACATCGAATCCTCAACATCAAAATTGAAGGAGACTTGTGGTGCTTGATTTGTCACACCAAGATTGATGAAACCTGTTACAAGAAATACTGTAAGCTCTTGAATCTTAAAACCTAAAAAAAATTATTATCAGATTAGAAAATAAATCATATATAAATAGTTTCATATCAGATCCAAAACTGTGAAGTGAAATCAAATCCCCAGCAGCAATTTTGAAGGAGACTTGCGGTACTTAATTTGTCACACCAAAATTGATGAAACCAGCTACAAGCATGACTAAAGGCTCTTGGAACTTAAAACTTGAACCAAATAACATCATATCATATTTAAATAAGATCATATCAGATCCAAATAAGTTCATATCAGATCCAAAAGTGTGGCATGAAATCAAATCCCCAGCAGTAATTTTGACGGAGACTTGCGGTACTTGTTTCTTCACACTAAAATTGATGAGAACAACTACAAGCAGTACTGAAATCTCATGAACCTTAAATATTGAACCAATTAATATCAGATCATATACAAATAATATCATATCATATCCAATAAAGTTCATATGAGATCCAAGAGTTTGCTCCACCAAGAAGGCAGATGCACAATTTTCTCCTTCTTCAAAATTCTGAATATTGGTGCATGCAATCATGTAGGAATTTGCTGGAAGCTCAAGATAAATGAGAGTGTTTGGATCAATCCTACAATCTAAAATTGTTTCCAAAATATCCAAATATTTACAAAATATAATATCAGCAAACTCATGAGAGAAAACCGAGATTAAATCCCGAGCATAAATTTTGAAAGAGATTTTTGGTACTTGTTTCTTTACACCAAAATTGATGAGAACAGCTACAAGAAGTACTGAAAGCTCTTGAAACCTAGAACCAAGTAATATCAGATTAGATCCAAATAAAATCACATCAGATACAATAAAGTTCATATCATATCCAAGAGTGTGCTCCTCCGAGATGGTAGATGCATAGTTTTCTCCTTCTTCAAAATTCTGATTTTCAGTGCATGCAATTTTGTAGGAATTTTTTGGAAGCTCTAGATTAATGAGTGAATGGATCACTCCTATAATCTGATATTATTTCCATAATATCCATGGTATTACTTATCTGCACAGCAGAAACATTATTATAGATAGAGAAATCAAATTCCTCTATCGTTTCTGAAACAGTCACCGGTAAACTATGCACAAAATTTAAAGAATCACTAGAGAATTTTTTCATAGAATGGAAGGATATATTTTCTTCAAGAACAAAGAGTCGAATGTATTCTTCTGGATCATCCATGCAAGGAGATGAGATATCAGAGATCTCATACACTTCCGGAGCAACAGGAGAAGAATTCACTCCAAGGCCCGACTTTCTTCAATTCGAATTGACTATGAAGAAGATTCTACTTCTTCTTCATCTTGAACAACTTCATCAGAGAGAGTAAAGGCTGAGAATTTTGAATAAGGAACCCATGTGGCTATGAATGTGCTCCCCAAATTTCTATAGAAATCTTCATTGTGCTTCCTAAAGATTCTATCTAGTTCTACCCATAGATCCTTTGGGTATTCTACAAAATTAATAAGGTAGCACAAGCTTAGAGAACTCCAAAAGGCCACACATATTGTTCCATAAGCTCTATCACTATCATTTAGCCAGTCATTCTCATATTCATAAGACTCTTTGCCAAGTCCCATAGATACCTCATAGAGACCTTGCCTCTTCAGAGATGCAATCGTCTTCAGCTTCCGTTCTGAATATCTTATGGATGGAGTAAGAAGAGGAAGTGATAATATCGAATCCATATGAAGTTGAACCTACAAAATATCACTGCAAAACTAAAAATATTCGAACTATGTTAGAATATTGCTTTTCCTCTCGATATGAACATATTTTCAAGGTTCGTCACGCCCTCTCCACTACTCTGAATAAATCCAGAGCTAGCAAATCATCATAGGGGACTTTTGTGGAAACCCAGCTACTTTTGATGTTCAGTGGGGAGAAACATGCATGAAACCTACCTGAGAAGGCTCCAATACCATATTAGAATTTGAATTCCATTTAAATATTCAAGAATATAGTTATAATAATGTTTGCAGTAAAAGGAGAATGAAGATACAAACTAAACAAAAAAAACCACACAAGAAACAGATGAGTATTGCTCAGAAATTTACAGTATCATTCACAATAATAAATCTGGTTTTACAATAGTTTACAAATAGGAAGAATTCAAATGCATTAGGGAGCAATTCAAATCTACCAAGTGGATATGACTGTATCTAACTGAATCTCTAACTCATGGTCTCTCAATGAATATCGGATTCCAATAGATCAACTCCCATATGTCCAACAACTCAATCAATCAGTGATAGCTAGTTAATGCAGTGCAACTGAGTGTGGTAAATCCTCTTCTTTAGAAATCGTGAGTGATCCTCATTTTTAAGGTTTTCTTCACAAAATATCACACTGAATAGATAATTAGCGTTGATTCGTGCAAGGAGGATATCATGAAATGATGGGTAGACAACATACTCTCCCTGTGGGTCGATGGGGGGTAGACCATGATGACTACTAATAAGTACTTGGTAGCTCAACTTTGAATGTTGTGGCATGTGATTTTGTAACCATTAGATCCAAAGGCTATCAAAGCACCTGTTGTAACATTCAATTATTTTGTAACTATTGCTTCTTTTGTAACTGTTTAATCAAAAGGCTACCAAATCACTTGCTACAACATTCAATGCTTTGGTAGATGTTGGATCCAACGATTACAAAAGCAACCGTCACAACATTCAATGTTGGGTTGTAGGGTGCTCATTATTGGTCCACGCCGGTGGATTCATGATGTTCATAAAGTTTTTTTTATTTCTTATTTTAATAGTTTTTTTTTAATTTTTTAATAATTTTTTAGTTTTAAAGTTTTTATAAAAAAAATTATAAAAAATTAAAAAACGGGGATAGGGAGAAGTGATGGCCATAAAGAAAGGAGACCCTATTTATCAACGCCATGGTTTCAAAAACAGTGCAATGTAGCACTTCTATTTAGAGGTTGATTTTAAGAATTTTGTACAAATGATACTAATTGTTAAGTCCATGATTTCAAACAAGTTATAATTTTAGCTTTTGAAAAAACAAATGTACTAATAGTAGCATTAGTTTTCTATTCAAGGGTTGATTTTAAGGCTATTGTTAGCAACCATATAGGTTTTTAAGGTAATGGTTGTATTTTTAATCTTGAAACAGAAAAGAATGCTACTAGTAGCATCACTTTTTGAAATGAAAGTTGATTTTAGTGTTTTTGAAACAAAAAAATGAATTCTTAAAACTAGAATTCTCATTGTAAAAATAATTTTTTTGTCAAGTTGTGTTATGTATTAACCATAAATTTCATTGAAATCTATATAAAAAAGATGACAAAAATATCCTATATGTTAACCCTAAAAAGAAATGATACACAATAGTGAAATAAATTCACTAAACACGAGTATCATTCCACTATCAATTTTATCCATTGGATAACATTAAAATCAATGGAATTTGTTAAGATCATCGGAGCATAAAACTTAATTGAAGAAATTATCAACATTATGCAATTGAAATGAATGAAACACTATAATCAATGCAGTCAGTTAGATTTATTCTAATGCAGAGACATTAAAAACAATGCACTATACAGATATGCATAGCTTGTTTAAATTTGATGCGAATCTCACATGGAGTATCTTCGTGAGACAAATTTTATCTTTAAAGTTTAACATAACATTAGTATTATTGATTATATGCTTATATGGTAAATTTATTTGATAATATAATTGTTAATGTTGAAATGGCTTCCATATCACTAAATCAATGTATTTTTAGTACAAGCACTCCAACAAACATGTGAATAAGAAATTATCAACTTTACAAAAAAATGAAATATAGACCGGATACTGAAATTGAAATACTGAAACCAATGCATTATATGAATATGTATAACTTGTTTAAATTTTATGTCAATCTTATATGGATTCTCTTTCATGAGCAACACCTACTAATATTATAAGAGTTATACAATGATATATCTCTTCAAAGTAAAAACAAACTTGTAAGTGCAGTATGCTTTTTTTTTCAAGCTTCTTTTTGTCAGTGTCTGAATTGTTATATATCATCATTTTAGATAAGGATAGATAGGATTGAGAGATTATAAGTTAGCTTTAATTTTTTGTTCTTTAATCTCACACTAATTGTGTGTTTACACATACATATATATGTATATATATATACATATATATATACAGAGATTATAAGTTAGCTTTAATTTTTTGTTCTTTAATCTCACACTAATTGTGTGTTTACACATACATATATATGTATATATATATACATATATATATACATATATATATACATATATATATATATATATGTATGTATGTGTACACATAAAGACACACATCATTAGTTAAACTAATTTCTATTACTTGATATATTTATAGTTTTTTTTACATACTTGAAGCATACTCAATTCTTAACATTTAATTTTAACATATTGTGAGATTGTAATTGGAACATGTAGTGGGTGTATGGTAAGCGAGGGTAGACAATGTTTACATTAGATTATAACTATTAAAAAAAAAGGAGTTTAGCTTGGAAAATGTTTACATTATGTTTGGAACTAAAAATTTTGGTGTAGCTTATGTAGAAATAAAATTCAAAGGATTCTTTTGAAAATATAAAAGAATGGTCTACTAATTGCATATCTAATAGTTGGACCCGAGAACTGACTTAAAAAAGTTTATATCCAAAAATTGTTCCTTGATCATTCTCTAAATTGAAATCATCACATATCTTAATATGAGATGTAAAATTGCCTCAGTTCACTCTAGCTGAGATTTTTATTATTATATTTGTATGAATGCTAAACTAATTTGGTGAGATAACCTCGTATTTTTTTCATTCTAGATTTAAATTGTTTTTGAATGTTTTTCTTAATATTTTAAAATTTTAAAATTGATAAATTAGTGTTATACACATAGGTGATAACATCTCCTTCATACTAGGTTGT
This sequence comes from Pseudotsuga menziesii, assembly GCA_001517045.1. Taxonomy (NCBI): domain Eukaryota; kingdom Viridiplantae; phylum Streptophyta; class Pinopsida; order Pinales; family Pinaceae; genus Pseudotsuga; species Pseudotsuga menziesii. Next base: position 234,150 of record LPNX010021173.1, read on the forward strand.
AGAGTGCCTCTCAGTGCAACCACCCTCTTTAACTAAGAAATCCACCTCTTTTAACTATAGTCCAAGAAGCATTTGAGTCAAATTCTAAACAATTAATATAAAAAGAAATAAGGGAAAATAATTTTGGTAGTCAATTTATGTATCTATGGTATGTGAGTCTATAGTGAAAGGATAGTTGGAGGAACATGTTTCTTCTGTTGAATATGGTCATATGGAGAGTTATGTTGAACATATGACCTTTTAGATAAATGATGTAAATATTTTTGCAACTTTAATTCCAAGTAAATAACAAACTGCACTTTTTTTTCGGTGTAAGAAAAATAAACAAATTTTTAAACTAATTAGCAATGATATCTTTTTAAAAGTAGCCAAAAAAATTAACTAATTGATGAAATTTCACTCTTACAAAATATCATGATCAAAATTCATCAAAATAAAAAAATTTAAAATTATAAGATGAATTATCTTAAAAAAAAACTTTATATAAAACTGTTTTTATGAAATGGTATACATAGTTTTACCTTCAAGCAAACTCTATATAAAACTACTATCAAAATAATGTAATGTAGATAGAGGAGTCGCAACAATTTTTTTTCATAAACATTTTGAATCTAGGACCTTGTGAGCACTTCCTTGATCCCTTTAGTCTATCTTTTCGATTAGGACATGTTAACCTTTAAAAGACAATACACCATCATTAGCCTTTTTACCTTGACCTTTACTTAAAGCCAATGCACCATCATTATCGTTTTCTCCTTCTATGAGAGCGTATTTAATACAATGCAAGATATGTGTGTTTGCACCATTTTTAATGGGTTCGTGGACTTTCATCCTCCCACTAATTATTTCTCAAAGTACACTAGTATCAAAATCACAACATACCACTAAACATTCTTTTTCATATTTTGATGCTTAATTACTTTGTTTTTCATATACCAATGCTTAATTACTTTTGGTTTCTCATTCACAAAATAGTTTAGTAAATCATATGCAATGTTAGTTTTCTTATATCATGCCAAACATTGATAGATTAAAATAACAACTGGAATTATTTATCAATGTTGTAATTATATATCGCAGTGAATTTATGGAAAATGCAGTTAATTATTAACAATAAAGAGTAAAATTGTAAGAAAAAGGAAAAAAGCTATGGTGCCGACTTGTTAATCATTGAACATGTATTTGTTGGAGCAGTAAACATTCCATGAACAAATGTGATGGAGAGATCCAATTAAATGGTGATCATTGATCATGAGAGCGTTGAAGCTTTAGGGGTTTCAAGGAAACATTCTTGATAATGTTTTTCTAGGTCCAAATGCCCGCCCGACATGCAATGCCAATTTTAGGGGCCATAAATTACTTGCAATATTATTCCTTCTTCCTTCAGCGAAACTCAGTCGCTCGCAAACGGAGAAAAGTCAAGGTGGATAGACATAGCCTCCTGAACAGACTAATGGTTGTGAGGCTTCCGGAACCAACAAAGAAACAATTGTTTTTTCTGACGCAAAGAACATAAGGATTTAGTTGTTTGAAAAAATAATTAAAACAATCTCATCAACGATTTGGAATTCTTCTTTCTAATCACAACATTCTTAATGTTGGAATTGTAAGAGTGGATGTGGCCAAGGTATATTAGTATTCATCTTGCTCGGAATCAATCATGTTCCTCTCAAATTTATTGGAGAATTAAGTAAGTTTATTTCTTTATGTTTGTATTACTTGTATTGTGACATCGTTTCACTGTAAATATAATTGATTTATGGACAAAATATTAATAGAAGTCACAAATCCATCATTGTAAAGAATTATCCTTGAATATTTTAAGGTATTTTGGGTCAGGCCATGTTGGCATTCCAACAACTCTTCTTTATTTTGCGATAAATAAAGGGGCTCTTCATTGTGGATTTTGTGAACACATTGCTTTGAATCACTTTTCATTTTATTTGTTGCATGATTTGATGGCTTCTTCTTTATATTTGTTTGATTTTTGTGTCTCTCCTTTATGTGATAATGATTTGGTGATTTCTAATGTTTTTTTGTGGGTTGAATCCCTTGCCTTCTTGGCTACTCAGGTAAGGACTTATAATAAATTAGATGTTTAATTTAATGCATCTTTTTATCATTATATGATGCATCCTTCGGATATGGGTATTACTTCAAGTAAGAATAGAGCTCTAATTTACCATAGCCACTATTACATGGCTTTGATGTTTTTATTACCGGACTGCTTCAACAAAGGCACTTACATCGCTAACTATCACATTCAGAAAGAACTGACAGCGACGCGTTCAAGCCCCATTACGTGCACGCCTACTTACTCCATTCAAGAATAAGAAGCAACTAGTTCTACTTTACAACCACACCGAGGAACAACCAGCAGCCCAATACACCTTATATGCATAATAGCTCACTTAGAAGTACATTCTCATGTTTTTATTCGGTCTCGCTTAAGTTAATTTTATACTTTGGTTGATTATCAATTTTATGTTTGTGTATATCAAATAACACTAAATTCCAAAGTATTTTATTGTTTGCTCAAAAAATGATGAATGATTTTATTTCGTTGTGGTGGCATTTAAAGATTTCATATTTAATACACTTTATTAACCTTTTATATCTTTAAAATGATCAATATCTTTCGGTGTAAAATAAGTCAATTTCATCAAAATATTTATTTTATTACTTTGACTTATTATTTATTTAAGCACTTTTAGTTAATTTAATAAAAAATGAATATCATTTTATAATAATATATTGTTTTAAATATTATAATCTATCATCATTTATTATTCTTAGTACTTCGTATGCCAACTTATATATGAAATACTTATCTTACTACCAACAAATATCCATTGTATCATATTTTTTAGTTAGTTTAAGCACTTTTAGTTAATTTAATAAAAAATGAATATCATTTTATAATAATATATTGTTTTAAATATTATAATCTATCATCATTTATTATTCTTAGTACTTCATATGCCAACTTATATATGAAATACTTATCTTACTACCAACAAATATCCATTGTATCCTATTTTTGAGTTAGTTTAAAGACTCTTTGATCGAATTTTATATTAAACTTGAAAGATGCAAAGTGGAAGTACATGTAAATAATTTGGAGTCATATTATAATTCATGAAAGATTGTAAGTGTTTTATAATATTTTGAATGGGTCTTTTATGACTTTAACACGTAACCATTATATATTCTTATATTGGGAGGTTTTAAAAATAATAATTTTCGAGATATGCCTTCTAATGGATATCTTCACATTAAAATAACTCATGTCAAAGTTGTTTTATGAATAGGTGTAAGATCTTCGGTAATGTCAAAAGATTTAACTTGTATGATTAAGCACATAAGGGTTAAGTGGGATTATGAATTCTTAAACCACGTAAACACCATCATGCTTCCACGTTTTGATTGCCAAAAAATGAAAAATCAAAACTCCAGCAAAGGAAAAAAAAATATGTGACCATGTCATCTTTCATTAAAGGAGAGATTACAAACTGTCAACGTTGGAGAAACTAAGAACATGTTTTCATGTGCATCAAATATCATTGGTCTGCAGAGTTCTAAATCAAATAACGGTTAAGGGAGGTGGCAACACGTTATTATACCTGCCTCAGCAGGTATATTGTAATTGATCGAAGTCAAACTCCTTTGACTTTGGGTATTAGTTGCCCTGTTTTGATGCAGCTTTAAAGAATTAAACCTGTTTTGCAAAAGTATGACTTAGGGGTTTGTAAAATATTTTTTTAATTTTGTTAAAAAGCTATTTTTGTAAACAGTTGATTGGTGGATAGGAGGTGATGTTTGATGCAGCTTTAAAGAATTAAATCTGTTTTGCAAAAGTATGACTTAGGGGTTTGTAAAATATTTTTTTTAATTTTGTTAAAAAGCTATTTTTGTAAACAGCTGATTGGTGGATAGGAGGTGATGTCAACATTGAGATTTGCTATCTGGATTTGAGTTGACATGTGACAAAATGATTTCATAATAATAAAATTAAAAAAATCAAAATTTTCTCCCATTGCCATCTGTTCACACCACGGCATACTCCACTTGCTATCGTCGGTCGTCCATGCGGTTTGCCGGCTGGTGGACTGCGTAGCAGCTAAGTGCATGCATGAGGCTGAGCCGGCTATGCGAGCGTTCATGGGGTCGGTGTTCTGCCTACAACCCCGCGGCGACACACAGCATCATCATCAAACTTCATCTGCAATCATATCGAACATATGAGACTATTTCGCTTGTTATCAGAAAAATATATTTATGTAAGCTCCTAGGCAGAATTCTAAGGTTTGTGCACCCAGACAAATTAAGATCCTCAAAACAACTCAATTCACCAGACATCGTGGAAGCTTTTGTAAACTGCAACAACCCTTAAGTTTAAGGATTCTTAGAAGCTTCAACTGTCCTAAGCTCTTAGGTATTTGACTTAGCTTCTTACAAAATTGTAAGTTCAATGTCCTCAAACTTTGAAGTTCCCCTATGCTTTTTGGCAAATTTTTCAGCCCTGCACACCAACTAAGATTCAGACATTCTAGTGCATATAACTCACCAAGACCTTCAGGTAGTTTTAGCAAACTGCATCCAGTCAGATCCAGTCTTGTCAACTGATATAAAAGATTAATTTCTTCTGGCAGAATGAATAGTCCCACAAATTCTTTGAGCTCCAAACTTCGCAGGTTCTGTAGCTTTATCACCACCTGTGAAGTTATAGAATGAATAGTCCCACAAATTCTTTGAGCTCCAAACTTCGCAGGTTCTGTAGCTTTATCACCACCTGTGAAGTTATTTCGAGACCTGAGCAATAACTTGTTTGACATATCTCGAGATTTCTCAGCATTGGAGGAATATTCTGCGAGGACACACAAAGAGTGCCATTAGACTCCTGGATCCTCTTCTTTCATGACTTTCAGTTTCCTCACAATAACAATTAAACCCCATGTATATATACATCTATAGCAGGAACGAATTTAAAAAAGACTTGCCTCTGCCACATTGAAACCCATCTCCTGTCCGCTTCCATTCTGCAAGAACTTAAGCTGGTCGAGATTGGCTATATTGAATGGCAAATAGGGCACATTTTCTGCTTGTAAAAATATCAATCTCTCGAATCTGTGACTGCATGTACTTTTTATGACTGTCCAATCGCAAAGAGAGAGAACGCATAGGGATCGATGCATCTTATCTAGTTTTTCCGCTTGCAACTCAAATCGATCTTTATTATCCATTAACCATATCCTTTTTATTTCATCCACATTCTACATAAAATCAACACTTGTATATTATCAAACAGATAAGATATATCAATATATAACTATTCAAACTTGATTACGAAAAAGTGAAAGGCAGGGCATACCTGTTCTTGTTCAAGAGCCAAAGACAGTTCCTCTCTGGTTGTGATTCGGAGACTTTTACTCATCTTACGACTAATCCCTGCGGCCGTAGAGCACACCCTTACTTTGTCAATGTGTCTTGTCACAAGATGAATGTATTCAAGAGCAAAGAGCTGTTCTTCTCCTACAATAGAAGCTACTGTCTCCCACTCCCAACAGCTGAAAAACCAGTAAATGTCCATGAGAGTCTCTTGGGCATTTTCTGTAAGACCTTCGTAAGACAGTAACATTTTTTTTCCTCCCTTTCTAGTCCATCATAAGACCAGGAAATAAGTTGTGTATCTTCCATGATGATGGAAATGGAACCAAGCCAATGACAAATGGAACTACGGATGGACGAACTAGACAACTGATCAAACTTTCACTAAATTCTGTTGTTGTATTGGTGAAGTGGGAAAGATTAAAAAGATAAAGATACAAAAGAATGGTGTATGCCCTGCTGCGTGCAACCCACCTTCCTTGGATCTGCAACCTACTTCGTCAAACTGACGGGGAATAGCCAGGAAACCAGTGATGATAGGCTAATCTTGTCTCAATACAGCTTACAAATATTTTCTACGCTTGCCTTTCGCCGGTTCTCGCCCAACAGAATGCCTCTGATGAAACAAAGTGAAGCAACATAATGAAAAACCCTTCTCAAAAGCACTTTGGAAAGGGAAAAAGAGCCAAAGAAACAAAGTAGCAGTTATACCCACCAAGAAACGCAGCAACCAATACACCGATTGACAAATACACTAAACGCAAAGTATACTGCACAATTTACAAACACATAGTCATTCATCAATATGCCAAATCGTTGCTCTCCTAAAAAATATTACGCTGCAGTTGATTACATTGTTTCCGCTTTCCATTCCAAATTCGAAAGATTCATTTCAATCATGTCATGAACTGTAAAAAATCTATACCAATCCCTGTTGGAAAACGGGGTAAGAATATGCTATTATTATTCAAAAACATGATCCCTGTCAGATATTATTCGATTTCAATCATGTTAAACGCTTAATTTAAAAATTTGACCATTCTCGTAGAACTGTTTTTTTAATTAAAACACAATTTAAAAAACAGACGAAATGACAGATTCTTTTGTTTACTTGAAGAGTTGTTTAGTGGATCTGTGCTTGACCGTGCAAACCCATCTACCGCTGAGATAAATTATGGAGAAATGGGTTATTGGTGCAGCAATGGAAAGAGTACCCTGGAACGGAGTATGAGTAACGGTGGCCGAAAAACCTAGTTGATAGCAAATTGACCTTTTTTCTTTCAAGAATTTGGTAAAAAGCCACTAAATTTAGGTATAATCGAAGTTTCATAATGATATTTAGGTATAATCGAAGTTTTCATTGGATGTACTCAATTGATAAAACTCATAACAACTTTTGTTTGAATTCAAGATTTTCAGAGAGATTAAAACTCTTACCAAGTTTGAAAAAATTGGAAAAAAGTTTGACAGCTACCCAAACCCTAGGAAATCCTCTCTTCAGCCCTTCGTGTTCACCACAGCATGGTGTACGTCCCATGATTAGACTATATCTGCCTTTCTTGCTGCAAATGATTACTGAAAATGGTGTTTAGCTCAATCTCCTACTTCCTGTCACCTAATCAAGGATTACAAATTTATAAGCAGGATTACACAGGTGGCGCGATATACTAGCTAGCTTGCGTGAAATTATGAAAATAAATTTTTAAGGTTCACCTACCCCGTTCACAACCTTCTTGACCGATAATATATCTGACATATCGAGAGTAACGTGAGCCAGGTGCTGGATTGAGTCACTATGCTGAAACCCGCCCTTAGCACTCTGCTAATACCTACCCTGTTCACATTTTATAAAACAATTCGAAAATAAGTAATACTAGCGAAGACCGAAATCCAACAGAAGCAGTAGTAGCATCAGTAGATTGGAGTTCTGTTCGAGCATATCCAGTAGTAAAGGCAACATAGTAAGCACGAGCATGGGTAGCATTCCTTCCGCGATTTTGCACATCCCAGCTTGTTACGACTTAAAGTCAATTACCCACAGAAACACCAGATAAACACCTGGATTCTGAAGACAAGGCTAGCTGCTGTGTATTCATTCACAAAGTCTGGATTCCTTGTAAAGGAAGGATCAAGGAAGCGGACAATCACATGGTTGTTTATCTCTACCTCTCATGGAGACCACTTCAAACGATTGAGCCGTCCCTTATCTGCAACCAAAAAGGATATTACAACATTACTTTCTGTAATATATGAAAACATATTTCCCTGGGTCTGCATTGTAACAAAATAATGGGAAGGAACATTTCAGAATTGACAACATTCTCTCTGAATTGATTATGCTTATCGAAAACATTTCCAATGTCCAGGTCCATTAAGATGCTTATAGGTAGACGGATGGCTCTTTGCATGCAATTGAAGTTTCATTTCCTTAATTCAATTTCCACAAAATGCATGGCTTCCAGGTGTACTTGACCTGTTCTGCTTTGATTGCTCTACAAAATGCATGGCTTCCAGGTGTACTTGACCTGTTTTGCTTTGAATGCTTCGCCAAGACAGGTAACCCAATTTCCACAAAGTGCATGGCTTCACTGCTAAAGTGGCCACAGCATACTCCATTTGCTATTGTGATAGGATGATAAAAAATTATTTAATTAAAAAATGTTTTCTAGGTGTAAACGGCGCACTTTTTAAAATGTCACTATCACCGAAATTTATCAATTCCAAGAAGATATTTTTATTAGAACTATAGAATTGAAATGAACTTGACTTTAGACGTGTGACTTGCGAAGGGATTTATCTTCTTAAATGGTTTATCGTTTCCTGGCCAATTAGTCCGTGGTTTAATTGGAAGTGTGCCTCATGAAGTCCAGGAAGCTCGTGAGCCTATTGAACAATTTGGTCTTCTCTATCTACTTGAATAACACGTTTACATGAAAAGGAGAATCGAGTGATGACGATATTTTTTTATCGTTTATTGAGATTGGTTTTTGGTATATCTAACATTTAAGGAAATTATTAGGGAATTATAATTTATTTTTTTAGATTTATATTTTTATGTTAAAAAACATTTTTTAAAGTTTTGATGAGTTAATAAGTTAGGAAGGTATTTATAAAGGATATCTAGGCTTCTTATGATTTGGCTAGAAGGGTAGGTGCTCTAATCAAGAGACATCGATTGTAGGTTGAGGTATGAGTTTTATGCTAGATGATGGCTTATGTGTTGCTGATATCTAGCCTAGGGTTTATAATGGAATCTAATCAGATTTGAACCTAGACCTTGCACAAGTAGTTGGCTAGTCATTGATTCCCTTATATCTAGAAAAAAATAAGTTAGGAGGGTCGGTAGCATTACAAATATTTTGAGACTGGACTTTGATGTGGAGAACATTATAAGAGAAATAGTTTTTCGTCCTCCACCTTCTTAGTACCACAAAGAAGAAACATCCCTTTACCCCACAACATTTTATGAATTGTCCACCACCATGTTTCACTATGTAGTATGTTCCTATTTTAGAAATGTTGAGTTTCTTACTTCCACTAGCTATAACATAAATATACTTCTGATCTTCTAGATTGGGGTTAGTGGCCACTTTATAGTATCTTAATTTTATCTTATCTTCTATTTCTTTATTGCACTACATTTTCTCCTTAACTCTAGATTTGATACCAATATTTTGTAGCGTGACCTCTTCTATTATCCAATGGTTTAGATAAGACATAGCATATCTAGGCCAACCCTTCTTAAGTTGCAAGTGACTTTCACTGGAGTTTGAAGCAATCTTAAGAAGCCTCATCTTTTTATTATACATTAAATACTTGGTTATAGTCATACTCTCAATGGGGAGAAGGCCAACTTCTATGATGAGGATATGAAAGTTGTTTTTTGGGTCAATTTTAGACCAGGGTGGACATTGGTGTCCAAAAAAGGGGTACGTTATTGTCTAGTTGTTAGCATTTCATTCCCTATGAAGGAGAAGGTCTCACTCGATGGAATGTCGAGACTTATGTTTGTGCAAGGCTCATACAATATGATTTCTGCAATGCACACCCATCCTCATACTAATAGTTCAAAATTAAGTACCATGCAAGCATATAGCCCTCAAACTAAAACCATTCTCTATCTATTCACAGATTTAACATGATCATCACAAGAACCATCATCCTAGCCTAAGAACACACCAACGATATACCTTGGTTATTTTTATCCAACATCATAGATAACAAAGAGTACTAAAACATATCATCACCATACGATATATATGCAACCACAATTTTAAGGGGGTCTCATCCATTGATTTTCAAATAACTCTATACATCATTGCACCATTATTATCTTTGATTATGAAACCTAAACTATAATAAAATTTATAACTCATAGATAAACCTATTAATCAACATGTGATTAACATACATGAACAATATTGAGCATCAACAAGGAAATCAACCCTTTGATAGGATGAGGTTTTTACATTTATATTCATGAACCATGATGCAAGGATTTACATTCAAACTCAGGAAACTATTATCATACTTTCAGTTCCTTATTTAAGAACCAATTGATATCGCTTCTTCTCCAGCCAAGTGTCTTAACCCTTTTTCCACTAAACTCCTCGATAACCCGAAATCCTACCTACTATTGTGGTTCTAGTTGTCTCCCTCTTTGACTAATACTCTTTAATTCTACTAAAAATATTCAATCTCGGTGGTAGGACTCCTATCTTTTTTTTTTGTCTATTGACTCAGTGCCACCATATCCTTCCCTCTATTGACTCAGTGCCACCATATCCTTCCCTACAACTACAACATATTCACAACAAAAGATTGAATTTAATTTTACTTAAACTTATATAGATACAACAAATCATCATGCCCCACAAATATAGAAATGAACAAATAGTCTACACTATCACTCACTTTACTATTCTAAGTGGCGTAGCATGGTTTGGTTGGGACAATTCAAACCATAAAAAAGAACCAATAATTTTCACCAAACACTCCTTTAATCAAAGCAAAGAATACCTACAATCAACATTATCAAAAAAAAAATCCAACAATTCCCCATTATTACATTGGCATGACATGGTTTGGTTGGGACAATCCAAACCATAAAAAAGAACCAATAATTTTCACCGAACTCTCCTTTAATTAAATCAAAGAATATCTACAATCAACATTATCAAAAAAATCCAACAATTTCCCATTATTACATTGGTTGAATTGAAATTAAAAAAAAAAATGAATGTATTATCCTAAGCAACGAAGCTCATAATTGGTGACTTGTTAGCCAATTATATTATACAATTTAAAAAAAAAATTAATTGTGAAAGATGTGGCTTGAAATTATAAAGTTTAATTATTGAATATCAAACATTAATATCGCCGGTAGTCCATGCGGTCTGCCACCTGTTGTGAAGATCCCTGATCTGCGTTACATAATAAATAAATTATTATGTAGAAAAAACCTTCATTCTATGGCACCGAAGAGGTCACCAATGATGATCTCCAATATGGGACAAATTATTTAGGGGAATATGAAAATAACCTAAACTTTATAAACAAAAATTCCTTTTATAACATGTTCTATAATATTTAATTAAATGAATTGTACCTAACCATCTCAATCTGAAAAAAAAACGATCCAGTAACTCAATCAAGCGATTCAAACCAACCTGCAACTGATGTGCTAATGCCTCCATAACAGCGAAAAGGAGAAGGAAGGACGTTCCAGGCCATGAGAAGGTGAGTCCAAGATCCCTAAAAGGGCTAGAGAGCAAAACTAAAACTTCCTAAAATTTAGTTTCAGAGCTTTCTGATACATGTAGG
>LPNX010021173.1:247916-303935 GCA_001517045.1 Pseudotsuga menziesii
TAAATGTTTCATAATTTCTTTAACTTTTAACTTTAAACTATATACAATATCACAATAAAATATTTCTAAGAGGCAGGTATAAGCAGCCTTGCTGCTATTTCACTTGTTTTATAGTGCTTTGGGCTCCAGTCACCTTTCTCTCTTCATTCATCAATGTTGTTTGGACAAGAAAATCGCATTCATCGAGCGCACTTAAGTTTTATCTTTGATGGAAGTTATCCCACATGCATAAGAATCATATTGTTTAAGTATTTTTCTTTGCAGTATTTTGGGTGGCCGCTTCCAAACGGACAGGGCATTAAATGGTGTGACTTCGACACTAAAGATGATGGAACTCAATGATGAGTGATAAACAATTTTTTTTAATTTAAAGTGATATCCTTGTGTTCTGGCTTGTTTAATTTAAACAATAAAATCAACTTTGAATATTATCTTTTAAAGTGATATCTTTGTATTTAGGCTTGTTGAATTTAAACAATAAAAACTAACTTTGAATACTATCCTTGGTATTTGGGCTTGACACTTACAAGTTAGGTGGGGTATCCTTAGTATTATTTAAACAATAAAACTAAGGTGGGGTGTCCTTGGTATTTGGGCTTGACACTTACATGCTAGGTGGGCTATCCTTGGTATTATTTAAACAATAAAATTAAGGTGGAATATATTTAGTATTATTTAAACAATAAAATCAAGATAGGTGGACTATCCTTGATATTATTTAAACAATAAAACTAAGGTGAGATATCCTTGGTATTATTTAAACAATAAAGCTAAGGTAGAATATCCTTGGTATTCTCGATTCAGGCTTATTTAATTTAAACAATAAAACTAACTTTAAATATTATCCTTAGTATTTGGAATCGACACTTACATTGTAAGTGACGTATTCTTGGTATTTCGGAGTTCAAATGAAATAAAATAACAAAGTTTTAAACAATAAAAAATATTTTTTTAATAAAATAAATATAAAACATTATTTAAAAATATATATATACAAAATAGGTCATTAAATAATAAAGTTTATATTTATTTTATTAACACGTATATGCTTTGTGGAGAGACTATAGCTTACGCTCCTTGGTGGAGAGATTAGAGCTTATTTCTTAACGTGGAGTTCAAATATAAAACATTATTTAAAAAACATTATTTTTTTAATAAAATAAATATAAAACATTATTTAAAAATATATATATACAAAATAGTTTTTTAAATAATAAAGTTTATATTTATTTTATTAACACGTATATGCTTTGTGGAGAGACTATAGCTTACGCTCCTTGGTGGAGAGATTATAGCTTATTTCTTAACGTGGAGTTCAAATAAGATAAAAGAGCAAAGTTAAAAAAATAATAATAATAAAATCAATATAAAACATTAATAATAAAATTTTATATTTATTTTATAATTTTTTTAAATATTAAATTTTTTAATTAAATAAATATAAAACATTATTTCGAAAATTATATATAAAATAGTTTTTAAATAATAATGGTTTATATTTATTTTATTAATATTTTTGTTTTAAAGACTAAAAGAGACAAAGGTAGAGCTTGCACAATTTTTAAGGCTTTGATAAATCAGTGGTTAGGATTTAGAGTAGAATATGTTTCGTGGATGTTAGTTACAAATTGGTTGTTAGGATTTATATTAGGATATGTTTGGTGAATGTTGTGTACAACTATTTTAGAGTATGATATATTTGGTGAATGTTGTGTACAACTATTTTAAAGTATGATATATTTGGTGATGGTTTTGTAAAACTACTCTATGAGGGACTACTCAACTTGAAATATATAGTCAAAGAAGATCACTCTCCACTAATTTTGAACTTCTATAAATACCTAGTACAATATTATAGTTTTTTAAACCTATGTGCTTGTAGACTTGATTGTGATGTATTAGAAGAATTCAAAGGATGAAATGTTGAATGCTTCACATTAGAATTTTCCTTCAAGCAAACTTTCCCAAGCATGTGCCTCAAGACTTCTACATTGCTCTACTGAGTTTGAGGATTTTGAGAAAACCCAAATGTATCCATATCTTGTGAGGATGATGATACATTGCTGATACGCATATGTAACCCAGGAAATGCACCAGAGAAGACGACAAATCTGTTATCATTTTCTGCAAACCAAAAAGAGTCCACCAGTAAGAGCAGGGCATGAGGAGAGAAGGGAGGGAGAACAATAGATGGACGCAGATCCCACAATCTATATGTGAGCCTAGTGCGTCGCTCTTCAAGATCCTCCATGAATGAGCAAAACCTAGAAGAAACAAGCACAGGATTGTGCTCCCTAGACAAGTTCAGGATCTCTTCTTCTCTTCTGGTTTCCTCTTCCATATTTATTCCAATTTTTTTTTGGAGCAACACCCAAATATTTGGAGTTTGATCTTACCTCTTAGGTTTTAAAAAAAAATTAGTCCCCTCACAAAGGTTTCATATGAGCAATATTATCTATAGATATGAATATGAATATTAGTATTTATATTCATTTTATATATGTGTGTGTGTGACAAAGAAATCAACCAATTTTAACGGGTAGGTTATCACATTATTTAAATATTTTAAAGGTTTTTTATTTTCTTTATATATACTATAAATGGATTTTCTCTATAAACAATGGCCATTGTTATGCATCATTAAAAATCACTAAATGTCCCTTATTATGTTTTACCTGAAATTTATGGATGCGAAATTTTCGATAGTTTGATTTTATCTTATTTTAATGAGTTTTTTTTGTTAAATATGTCAAAATTTTTATTAATATAGAGAATGGAAGAAAATATACTTTATAAGAATTATTAAAATAATGACTATTTTTCTAACTAAAAAATTATAATAATCCATATGGTAAGAAGTAGAAAAAAAATATAAGTAAACATGTCATGGGCCAGTGAATGGGAAGACCAAAATGTTATTACAATACAATTAAACTTATTGCATGGGAAGGGATTCTTTGCCTTCAGTAAACAACCTCAATCTGTAATGGGATTCCTATTGGAACTATTGTCATTGAATTCAAAGGATTAATGGCATCATTGATGTCATATTAAGTCATTAAATTGAACATGTTTTTACAAATGTTATGTCAATACGTTTGCAAGAAAGGGGGATAATCTCCATATTGATTTATGTATAGGTTTACAAGTATATTAAAAATGGGTGCATGTGAAAAAGTAAAACGTGAAATAGTAGTTTCAAACCCATGGAGTTGGAGATTTCCCAAGATATTTGGAAGGGGATAAATCTCATGTCATTTTCAAAGGGAAAGCCCATGATATTTGGAAAGGGTTGGAATCCCATGGGATTTGGAAAAGTTAAATGAAAAAGGGAATTAATTATCTAGTTAGTAGATGCTATATTTTTTAATAAACATGTCGCCACATAAAGGTTTATAAAGTCAAGAGCCCAATGCCATGAATAATGATCCTTGGTATCAAGGGCCATGAACAAGGCCTCAAACCTTCGATCGTGACCTATGAAATGGATCCTATGCCTCTCATGTTTTTAGGAGGTATTGTGCACCATAAACATGTGTTAGGTCGCACATAAACATGTGTTAGGTCCATGCCAATGGTTGGGGAATGAAATCAAGGGCCTATTCCTGAAATAATGATCATTTATCTCAAGGGCCATAAATGAGACATCAAACTACCACACATGACCTTTGTAAGGAATAGTTGTCCTCTCATTGGTAAAATGAGCATAGTTAGAAGGTATTGGGAACCATAAAAATATATCAAAGCAGTGGCAATAGTTGGGGTTTGAAATCAAGGGCCTATAGCCTTGAATAATTATCATTGGGCTCAAGGGCCAGGGAATAATTAGCATTTCTTCATGAACCATTCTTTCAATTTTATTTTTATTTTATTCTCCTTTATTATGTTGTTAGGATGATAATCTATTTATATATTTATTTTATGTCCTAGTTTTTTGATCAATCCCTGCATTTCAGATACAAACCAACCAACTTTGGAAGTGAGTGTATGGATGGAAGTATGCAAACACAATCTATGTTTTTGCAAGGGTTGGAAGGTCCACTAACATTCTAGAATACAAACTAATATTCAAAAGGAGGGTATCTTTAGCCATCATTGTTGTCTCCTTGAGACTATTTAGTTCAGTGAAAGTTGGACTTTACCATTTAACACTTGTGAAAGAGAAGAGATGTAGAAATACATATTAATTGAGTTATTTGATACAATTTGCTAGCATCTTTTTGTTGTGGTTTAATTACTTACTCTACATGACCATTCCTAACTACCAATACTAATTGTTATTCATTAACTTGATTGGTCACTAACACATTATATTTATTACACATTAATACAAATGTATCATGGATCCTAATATATTATTGAGCATCACTTATTCTAGCACCTCGTCTTAAGATGAAATACAATTTTTTTTAACTCCCCTCAATATAAAATCCATACCAACTTACTCAGTAACTAAGAATAATTACAAAAGTTGAAGGGAATTATTGTTCAGTATTCAATAATTCAAAACTTATATGGTTCTTAATATCTAAACACTACATTTCGTTCTATGATGCAGGTTGTGTTGGTAAAGAAATGTCTGCAATCCCATATCAACCAAGTTTTGCACTGGGACATCAAAGGTAATTTCTTGATTTTATCAATATTTATTCTTCTCTTTCTTTCATTATGAGATATGATTATTGAAACAAGTGTTTGAACATGGCATTTTATGCTTTAAATATGATATTATATGCCAATTGATAATAATTGGATTCTAAATATTATGGATTTTTTCAGGAACAAGATCTTTCTGTAGTGACCAAAATGGAAACCTGACCAATAGAGTAATGACATTGTGATATAGGTAATTGAAATATGACCTATTTTATGATCACATTCAATTTTGTCTATATTATGAATGATTTCTTGTTTACAATGCAAAATCTAGATGGAACTTCTTTAGGGAATTGATTTTGTGTTCTAATGTTATATGTACCCCCCTCGAGCTTCCATTTATGGCTTCTTTGTTTCTTTATGCTAGAAATAGTAAGCTCACTGCCATTGAGTATTCCTCTGACATGGAAGGTTTTGCATTCATATTTAAATGGATGTTGTTCATAGTACTTAGGAATTTATACCCATTTACAACATCTGCATAATGACTATAGAGTATTGTCCTATGCCCTGTCATGATTGTAGTTTGTTAAGTATATCCGATTCTATTCCTTCTCCGAGTGTTTCAAATCATGCTTGGTTTTCCAAATAAAAAGATAAAAATAGAACCTCATCCTATACTGTATGACCCCATGGATATGCTTATATCCAATGTTGTTGGGGATCATGTAGATCTCCTAGTGCAAGCACCGCAACATCACCTTGGGAAGTGAATAAACATTATGAATTGGCATCACAATATATCCTAACCATTTATTCTTGTGGATATTAATTAGCTTGATAGAAGAAGGAACTTTTCTCATCCCATGGTGGATAGGATCCATGTGAAGCATCAACTATTGGGTTGATCATCCTTTTTTGATTCTCCTTATTGCTCCACTTATACATGGATCTAGGATGATCATGCTTATCTAATATATCCTTGGCATCCACACTAATATAATTGTTGTTTATAGGTCTCATAAAGTGGTACACGTACGGTTGCTAGGGAATAATGATTTTGCAATCCCATTAAGCCAATTTTTTTAGTTTGTTCAAAATTCTTAGAATTAGATACAATCTATCATATATTGTGAACTTATAAGAATATATTAGATACAAGCCAAAATTCTGCTTGATCATATATTGTGAACTTATGCAATCTATCATCCTTTGCCGACCATTAGATACTCAAAGTTGTGTATTTATCCTTTTTACCATTATGGAGGACTATGCAAGTTAGGTTCCCAAATTCTTAAATGGTGCTAGCTCAATGGAAGAGCGTCTGCCTTACAAGAAGGAGGTTGGTGGTTTGATTCCTCCATGCCCTAATGATATTATAATATTGGTTACAAATAACTAAATTATTAAGCAAAAAATAAGAGATAAGTGACCAAACAAAATGACCAAAATTCGTATATAAAACTACTAAAAATGACTTTATAGTGACAAAAAAATGAGAGATGCGAAACTACGCATTTAAAGGATGCAACACGTGGTGCTAATTATGAAGCCAAACATGGCATTGATATGGTAGCAAAATAAGATGTGAAACTAGGAATTAAAAAGGATGCAACACGTGGTGATAATGTTGAAGCCAAACATGGCGTTGATATGGTAGAAAAATAAGACGGTACTTTGGATGCAAAACATGGAGCTACATAGAAAGCAAAATATGGTGCAACAATAGAAGAAATATTTGGTGTCATTTTGGTAGCAAAACACGATGAAAAAAAGGAAGTGAAAATTGGTGCAAATTTGGAAGCAAAAATTGGCACATATTCGGAAGTAAAACATGGTGCAAAATGGGATGCTAAAGTGGTAGAAAAAATGGATGCAATATTGGATGCTAATTTGGATGCTAAGATGGTGCTATTAAGTATGCAAATATGGTGCTAACGGGGATGTCATTTAAGAATAAAAAGAAGACACTTGTTAGAAAGCAAAATAGGACGTTATTTAGGAAGCAAACCTCGGCGTTGTGTAGGAAGCAAAGTTGGACGCTATTCTGGAAGCAAAAAAATAGACGTTATTTTGGACATCATAAAGGATGCTATATATGAAGCAAAAAAGACATTTTTTAGGATGCCTTAAGTAAGGCTATAATTATTTGTTTAGTAAGGCTATAATTCTTGTGGGATATTAGTTGTTCTTACGAAACAAACATATAATTCCTAGTTGATGCCCCTGTAATGTAATAGAATTGGTATTAACAAAAAATATTCACATCAAGATAACTATGATTCCTTCATAACTAGAAGAATATTAAGTACATTGATTAAATTTGTATTCACGTGGATTCCTCCTTTAATGTATCTTCTAACAGATCCAAATAATTGCTTAGATTATCCATTTGAGTTTCATCTTTGGCAATCCTAACGATTGGCCAATCAAATTCAACTAGTTATATAAAATTAACAAAATGTATCAACCGTACTTACTCAAATAAAATGATTGTTGAAACTGAACGACATCCACTTTCAAGAAACATAGAGAAAGGTGATAAAAATTTTAATTTGATCTACCAAGTCAACAAATTTAGGGGAGTTCCTTAGTTTAGCATATAAAATTTACCTTTAAACATTCACATCTAGGATGACTTTAAAAGAACCTAGTTTATAAAGCCTTAAATCCAATAGTATAACTATTTCAATCGTTTTAATGATTACTTTCTGATCCTCCAATGAAAACTAGTTGTAGGGTATGAGGAGATATTCATTGGCTAGTATTTACCCATAAAATATCATTCAATTATATAACAAAACATATACAATGATCACATATAGACGATGCTATGCCATTATAATTCTCCAACAAAATGGAACATGCTTACTTGCAATTCAAAGACGACTTGTTGGTTACCTCTCGTTGATCCTTGGTAATGAAATATGTATGCTTGCATATTATAGATCAAGTCTCTTTTCTTGTTCAACTAACTTATATTTGTTTCTTCTGACTGAGCCCAAATAAGCCCGAGTGTTTGCAACCTCTGATCTAATACCATATTGTAACGTACCCCAGACACCTAAATAGATTCTCCAGGTGGCAGCATAATTTTTTTTTCTTAACATGTACATTTAAATTAGACTAAATTAAACTTATTATTTACTTAAATATAACCATTCTTTGACAATTAAGAAATATCTCTAATACTAATCTACATAAAAAAATATTTTTGAAAATTTCAATGATATACAACCATTACATTAGTCGCACGACTATCCTTCGCATGAACTACCGATTACACAATAGCCTCGTCTTTTAAATGTAGAAAGTCACTTTCCACAACAAGGTGCTATACTATGAACTTGATTTCAAGAGCGCAACCATCAAAGATAAGACATGGGTCTTGTGAGTGGAGTAAACAACAAAGTTAGGTATTCTTTATATAATAAAAGAAACTAATTAAAAAAAAAGGTATGCACATAAACAACTAATTTACTCTACACTACCTTTCGAGAGCCATCCCAATTATTTTCCACCATCGGGTCATATATTCTACATCCAACACTCAATATATATATTAGTGCTATACGACATGTAAGCTACATAATAATTCGATAAACAAAATTAACCATTATAGGTACTTCTTTAATGCGAGTTTAGCTTGGGAGATTGAAAGCATGTCTACGACTTTCCACCCAACCATACGATTTATTTGATGCATGTTTGTCCATCGAAAGCCACCCCCAATTTGGGCGGCGAATCCACTAAGGTAAGGTTGTAAGCGGAAACTACCCAAGTTTCAAGTTAAGATATGCAAATGGAATACCTTTCTTATGTATAAGTGACTTAGCATTCTTTGTTGGCATGACAATTTTAACGTTACTTATGACTAACCCTCATCATGTTTTGTCTGCAACAAAAGGACATGTAAACCATATTACATAATTGAATGGATACAACTATCATTGGATTCTATTCCCATTGCGGTTACATTTAACATGTTGTTATTAGCCAAAATGGAACTTCTCCGTCCGAGTACCGACATTCCTCACGTCGATACACAAAAGGACAAATTTGGATTGAAGTGGCCAAAACACTATAGATGGGCATGACCTTTGATGCATTATCCTCAAACCAGCCTTACATATTTTTATTATGAGTTTTGGGTTGCATACACAACTATATGCATTGCAACTCGTGTATCATATGCGAGTATTTGCATTGCAACCCGCATATACTTGCATACACAAGTTCCCTTCGAGAAACACATGTATCATATGCGAGTTTCCTATATTAATACTAGCGTATACCTTAATTGGACATTAAAAAATATAAATTGAGATTAGATGAGATTAGTTGGGCCTAATCCATAACTATCCCAACTATCTCAACCATCCCAACCTTTGAAACCACTCTATTTCCCAAAGTATAAATAGAGGCCTTGGGGTGGGGGCTAATCAATGAATTTTGGAGAGAAAAGTTATGCTGGTGGTATATCTTCAGAATCTTGGAGCAGCAGAACTCAGAGTCCTTTGGTTGCAGAGGAGTCCTTGTGTCAGAAGATGGGTTGTACTCTTATCTTATTCACCACTAGTTAATAAATATAATTCTTCTTCCAATCTTGTATTGAGTTTATTTCATGTATATTGGTTTAATGAATATGTTTGATTATATTATCTATATGCTTTTCATTTAACCTCTAATATATATGCATGAGATATTAATTGAAGGATTTTCTCTTTGTAGGTGGAGAGGCGCATCCCTAGAAGTGTTGGAAAGAAGTGGAGTGAGAGAAGATCAATCTTGGATCAACCGTCATTAATCGAGTAAGTCAAGACTTTCTTCTTATTCTCTTTCCATTCTTTGTAAAAATTTTATTGTTTATGAGTTAGTAGTAAGTTAGTTACCCCAGACCCTAGGTTACAAGGGTGAAATATCTTGAACAACAGAACTGGCAACTCCGCTGGGGAGTCCATCCTGCTGTGGGTTCGTCCTATAGGTGCTTTTACCAGTCTTTGCTCAGATTCTGAGTGTGGTATTTTTATCTTTCCTTTGACTTGCTGTATAGTGTGTCCAGAGACTTTTACTATTTTTTCTTTGAAATTTTTTTTTTTGTATATGCAGGTCGTTGTTATACACATTCGTGTATAGCAACTTGTATACGCAGGTTGCTATATAATATAGTCACGTATGGTATGTGATTTTCTTTATAACAAAGTCATGTATATCCTGTAGTAGCATAAAAAAAAATTAGGGTTTGCTTGTCCCTGTCTTGTTTGATTTTTTTGCTCAGTGGTCTTCTGTTGTTGGCATGATCTTGTAAGTCCAAAGTCCTGTATGCCATACTTTTCTCTTGTTGTTAAGCCTTTGAGTTTTATTTGTTTGAATCTTCTTTCATCTAGTGACTTGAAGTTAACGCTCCTACTTGGTCTATAAGTTCAGTGCTCTGTGTCTAGGTCAGTGATCAGGGCTTTAAATACCTTATGCTCTGTGCTACTTTGTGTAGTGTCAGTTAGCCACTTGTCCTTTAGTAAATCTAGTGGATTTTATTAATTAGTTTTCCAAGTCAGGTTTTTCACCAAGTTTTCTTCCTGTTTGGTTGAAGTTGGTTATTGTGGGTCCTCTATACTTCATTTTTCTTTTTATATGTTGTGATCATTCAAACTCACTCAAAAAATTTGCGTTTATATGCATTATTGTTTTTGAAGAATTTGAAAAAGTGAAGAAAAACATCTTATGCTTTTGCATTTAGTTGCACTTAGTAGTTTTCCTTTCAATATTTTCAAATAAAATTTCAAAAAATATAAAAAGAAGTCTTATTTTTTTTGACACTTAGTTTCAATTTCATTCGCTTACATTTACAAAAAAATAAAAAATAAAAAAATTGGTTACATAGTTTCAATTCACTTTGGATTTTTCTTTATACACCATTTTTCTTTTTTCTTATCGAGTTCATAATATCACAATCTTTCACGCCATTTACCTTATGACTAAGAACACCCTTAAAATGAACGATATAATTTAACATTTATTAGTAATTTTTATTTTATAGGGTCATACACCAACTAGCTTAGGCTAGACATGTGGAGTAGGAAGTTTAAACTCTCAATAAGTGTTTAAATTTAGACGTAGTTGGCCAATTGATAGGTAAACCCTTTTTTATGTTGATTGTATCTGGGAAGTTCCTCTCAAATGGGAGTTAAGCACGAGGCCACATGGAGGCTTGGACTGAGGAGATAACCCTCTGATTCCTTGTCAAAGCGTAGACCAAGGTTTTTGCGCATCTAGGGACTCTATCTGAGACAGGGTTTCGGGATTTGCTACCCTGCCCATGCGTACACACTAGGCTTGCCATTTCCCCCCTAGACTATGGATATAGTTAAGGTAGTCTTTAGTCTCTTTGACTGTCCCCCCAAACTATTGATATAGTTAAGGTAACCTTTAGTCTCTTTGACATATAGGGTTTATACACAGGTACACCAGAAGGCTATTTCTGGTTGACCTTGTATGGGCTTGGAAGGTAACCCTTGTAGAAAGTGTGGGTGATTCCCCTGCTTGTGCCTAAGAACATCTTCAAGGATGCCAAGTAACTATCTCTTAGCTTTCTTCTGGAAAGCATATCATATACCCCTTGTGTTTGTTGTGACTTTAGGAAATTTTGTAGTGATTGCTCTGTGGTTTGTTTGTGTTTAGTTGGCCTTAGGATGTGAAGAGTCAAATTTTCAATCGTGGAGGACCTACCTCTCAGAAGGCCAAGAAGGTTGCAAAAACTTCCTCCGCTTGTTACTGTGGAACCTCCACTACCCCCTCAAAGGCGAAGATTAGACATAGATGGTTCTTTCGAATCGGTAGGAATTAGTGAAGTTTCGGGTGAACCATAGCTTAGGACAAACTAGGTTGATACAACCACAGTAGAGATAGAAGACTTGCAGGATGACGAGTTTGCGAGAAATTTTGATTCACCTCTTACTGACTTAAACAATCCAGTGATCGTCCAGGTCTGTCCTTTCAATTCACCTGTGATTGGTGTTCCTGTGGGCAGACTAATTTCTAGTGTAGGAGAAATTCCTTCTACCTCCACCTCAGCTGCTCTGGTTGAAGGGGTGCCACCTCCCCTGGTTGGTTGCCCTAGAACAAATATACCCAATACTCTTTTAACTGCAGCTAGTTGGGTGGTTCAACCACTAGCTTCAACAAATGTAGTAGGCACTTCTGGTGGGGTGGTCACTGGGATCCCTAATATACCTTCTGCTTCAACTTATTTTGCACACATTGCTCAGAGTGGTCATTACAGGAAATTTCAACTCAAAATGGGCCTCCTAAAAAGAATTAATAAAATAATAGTTAAAATAATAAAATAATATTTATTAATTTTGGACGAAGAAAAGAAAAAACTAATTTTTTGTTTGCATTTTCAACATATCTCCCCGTGTTTTTACTCAAATTTTGATTGGGAGAGCTCATTGGATGCAGAATTAAATTCTGCATTCAATGAGTACCCACTTGGCATACTTTTGATAGACCCCGCTACCCCAAAAACAAGAAATACCTGAAAAATGTGATGATGACATCATCATCACGTTTTTTCAGGTATTTCTTGTTTTTGGGGTAGAGGGGTCCATCAAAAGTATGTTGAGTGGGTGCTCGTTGGATGCAGAAAAGATCTCCTGATCGAAATTTGAGTAAAAACATGGGGAGATATGTCGAAAATACAAAAAAAATAGTTTTTTTTTTATGATGCCTATCCTCAAATTTATATTAAAAAAGTGTTTAAGACCTATATGGTATTTCAAATTTAAAGCAATTTCATTGGCTAACACATGATGACATGCAATTTGAATCAAAGTTAAAAGGCCCATTTTGAGTTGAAATTTCCTCTAATGCCTGTTGGATCCTCTTCATTTGTCCAGGGTTTTCCTTGGAATGGGGGGCATATTCCCCCATCTGCTCCATATGTAGGTCCAACACTCACATATGTAGGAGTGCATTTTGGAAACATTAACTCTTATGGTCAAGGTTTCCAAATGCCGGTTTTGGAAACTTTCACATGCTCTCCTTTTTTTCTTTTTAGCGGAGGGATGCTTCCTCTTATATTCCAAACTCCAGTTTCAACTAGGGTAGCTCGAACCTCATACATTGCACCACATATGAACAATCCACTGGATTATGGGTAGAATCCTTCCCAAAGTGGTCCGACTACTTATCAACCGGTAGCTAGGGACAACCCCACCTTCACATTTGGGAACCAGGGGAAATGTCCTTCTACTTCCCAAGCTGGTACGTTTCATGCTCCGTTTAGGCCCAAGCTTCCTTTCCTAGCAACTTTGAATTTTTTGGACTTGTCCAAGTTAATGAATGACCCGGTGAGACATGATGCCTCGTGGCCACCTGTTCCTACCAAATTTCCCTCGAATATCCCAAAATTTGAAGGCAAAGTTGGTGAAGACCCAGGGGCTCATATCACCACCTTTCACTTGTGGTGCTCCTCTAATTCAGTGAATGATGACACCGTTCGGTTGAGATTTTTCCAAAGAAATCTTACTAGTGCCGCAGAAAAAGTGGTACATTGAACTGCCCTCTATTGCGTTTGGTAGTTTTTGGGTCTTAGCCAATGTGTTCCTTAACCATTTCCAATTTCTTGTCCGATATGATGATGGGACAGATTTATTGTCCACCTTTCGGTAGGACAAAGCCACTCATATTTGGATCACATCCAAGAGTGGAGAAGGCAGAAGAGGCTCATTAAGGCCACTATTCCTCCCAAGTTTTTACTAGAATGGTTCCTTAAGTCCTTATTGTCGTATATATCTAAGGACATGTCCACTTCGAGAGTAACTAATGAGGAAGAGACTATCCTCAGGGCCTAGCAGTTAGATTTGATATATTCTCAGTCTAGGATTCTATATGAAATCATCCGAGATGCATCGAGACCAACACATAGTGTCGAAAAACCTAAGCCTGGACCCCATGCCAATGGTGTGGTGGGTTTAGTGAAATCTCCCACTGTGGATTCTTTGGATAAACATCTCCATGAGTTGTCTGTCAAACACTCTACGAAGGAGGCATCAAAGGATGCCCCCTCACCCCAGAATGTGAATGTTTTTGCACAATCCTCCCAAAAGGGAAATCAACAGCCCGATGGGAAAAAGAAAAAGGTGAAGAAAGGTGAGGGAAACCAAAACAAGCCAAAACCCACAAACAATGTTGATGGGGGGAAAAAAGAGAAGAAGAAGGTGAAATTTCGATGTAAGTTGTGCCAAGAAGATCACCTAACCCATCAATGTCCCCTTATGGAACAAGCTCAGAAGCTGCTCAAAAGTCAACAATCGACTATCCTGAAGGATCCTTTTCCCCAAGGACAGAAATCTGCTTCAGCTTCAAATGCAGCAAGGGGCACCCCAAATGCCCCTGACCCAAATTATATCAACATGGTTCAATCCTAGACATTACTCCATACTAGCAACAAGAACTATGAGATGGAGGCTTTGGATAAGGGTAAGTCTATAGGTGAAACTTCTAACCCTCTCACAATTGAAAAACCTACCCAAACTATGCCCAAGATACCGAAAGGTGTCTTCAAGAAAACATTACACAATCCTAATGCTAAGGTTGCAACCAATTACTCTGTAGTTGAAGATTTAGCCCAAACCCCTTGTGCAATGTCGACTTTAGAGGTGTTACAGAGTTGTCCTGCCTAGAGAGAAGTGCTCTTAGCAGCCTTAGGTAGTATGGATTCATCGAGCTTGATGGCGAAGTTTAATTTGTCTGATGTCAAAATTCGCCTGTCATATCATGTAGCCTTATCGATAGATGTCATCCATGGTAGAAAAACCATTGGAAGGGCATTTTTCAGCGAGGGTGCTTCTACATGTGTCATGTCCTTGTCTTGCTGGAAAGCTCTGGGGTCTCCAGAGCTAGTTCCATTGAACACCCTACTTACTACTTTCGATGGAAGGTCATTTCATCCACATGGTATCCTACCAGCTTTTGAACTAAAGTTGGAAGGGAAGGAAATGTCTATTGAGGTAGAAGTGATTGATGCACCATTGGATTATAACTTGCTTTTGGGGATAATTTGTACTTATTCCATGTCTGCTATTGCATCAGTCGTTCTTTGGGTAGTAGTGTTTCCGCATGAAGGGAAGTTGGTTACTGTAGACCAACTAAGTTTTACTCAAAAAGGCCACATGGAAACTAATGAGTCCACCGTGCCATTGGTTGATCATGTTAAACCTACTTTAGATATCTTAGGGCCTGGAATGTATTCATCATTAATGGGAACATTCGATTTTCTAGCTCCGATTAATTCCGTAGGTTCTACTAGTGTAGGGAAGTCTATTACAACGGTTGTTGATAGAATGAACCCTTGGGTTATTCCTTCCCGTCATGAACCTAAAGTGCCCTTATTAGCAGAAGAAGTAGCTTATCAAGATATTATTCATACTGCTATTGTTTCCATTCTAGTCCCTCTCACAGTCTCAGAGGAGCCAGAAGAATCCTATCTTTCTGCTTGGTCAAAGAACTCTTTGCATACTGAAGATTGCTTAGATATGGTTTTTCCATCTAACAAAGCCATTCTAGAAGCTATGTGCAGACAAGATAAGATTTGCAAAGATCTTCACCATCAATCCTATTTTATTCTAGAGTTAAGTTGGATTGAAAATCAAGAGTTCCATATGAGACTGGCAGGTGATGCTGATACACCGATTAATCCCTTACCTAGGGAGGGAATATTTGCTAAGGGGAATATGGAAAAAATTTCCATTACTATTCCTATCAACATCTCTGCAAACCCAAACATTGTAGAAAATGTATATATTGGTGCAAACTGCTCTCGAGAGGAGATTGCTATCTATACAACCTTATTTAAGGAATTTTGCAACGTTTTTTCCTGGTCATATGAGGAGATGCCAGGAATAGATCCATTGATAGTTGAACATGAAATCCGAACCTATCCTAATGCCAAACCGGTTCGACAAAAAAATTGACCTGTCAATCCGCGTAAAGCGGCAGCTGTTAAGGCTGAAGTTGAAAAAGTGTTGAAATCCGGTTTCATTTACCTGATAGCTTTGACAGAATGGGTATGCAACCATGTTCCTATTGACAAAAATCAAGGGACAATACGTGTCTGTACTGAATTTTGCGATTTAAACAAAGCCTATCCTAAGGATAACTACCCCACACTATTCATAGATCAAATCATTGATGCTTGTGTGGGGAGTGAAGTCTTTTCGTTTATGGATGGTTTCTTGGGTATAATTAGATTCAAGTTAAACCAGAAGACCAACATAAAACAACTTTCATTTGTCCTTGGGGTACATTTGCGTACAAGAAAATTCATTTTGTATTGAAAATGCAGCGGCTACCTTTCAGCAGGAAATAATTTTTTCCTTTCATGACATCAAGTCTATTGTTGAACCCTACCTAGATGATCTTCCAGCACATTATCGAAAGAGATTTGATCACCCAGATCACTTACGTTTAATTTTTGAAAGATGCAAACATTATAAAATACGTTTGAATCCCCACAAATTTGTTTTCTGTGTCGAGTCAGGTAGGCTTCTTAGGTTCATTGTTTCTAACAAAGGTATTCAGGTGGATCCTTTGAAAGTCAAGGCCATAGTAAATATTCCTCCTCCTCGTTCCATCAGGAAGCTTCAAAGCCAACTTTATTCGACATTTTATCATGAATTA
Source organism: Pseudotsuga menziesii (assembly GCA_001517045.1). Taxonomy (NCBI): domain Eukaryota; kingdom Viridiplantae; phylum Streptophyta; class Pinopsida; order Pinales; family Pinaceae; genus Pseudotsuga; species Pseudotsuga menziesii. Next base: position 264,192 of record LPNX010021173.1, read on the forward strand.
TGCCAAGATCACTAAAGGTTTCATGTTCCTATTGAAGCAGGACGCCCCATTTGTATGGGATGAAACCGCAAAACTTATGTTCGAGGCATTAAAGAAAGCTTTATTGTTGACACCTTTACTGCGTCCACTAGATTACTCTCAATATTTTATATTGTATCTGGCCACATCTGAGTCGACCATAGGGGTAGTACTAGTCCAAGAGAATGATAAGCTCCAACTTCCAAGAGCATGTCGTCTAATATCTTAGCCGTGCTTTAGCTGGCCTTGAACTTAGGTATTCCCACGTCAAAAAATTGGATTTAGCAGCTGTGTATGTTATTCATAGGTTGTGTCACTACATCTTATTGAGGACTATGATAGTAGTGGCAGATGTTAATCCTTTCCAGTATGTTTTGTCTCGACAGATAGTTGGGGGAAAATTCAACAAATGGATAGTCGTTCTCCAATATTTTGACTTGGATTTTCAATCTGCCAAATCCAAAAAATCCTTAGTTTTTGCAGAGCTCATTGCAGAATTTCATGTTGAAGAATATGTAGCCATTGAAGAAGACTCATTCCCAGATGAGCACATCTTTCTGATTTCCACCTCTGACCCTTGGTATAGAGATATACTTGTCTATCTACAGACTCTGAAGTTCCCTACAACCTCTTCACGAGAAGAACAGAGAAAATTATGCTTACATGCAAAAAACTACCTCATTATTGGAGATACTTTATATCGTAGAGGGGTACATTTTGTTTTGCGTCGATGTCTTACCCACGAAGAGACTAAGATTGTCCTAAATGATGCCCATAGCGGAGTGTGTGTGTTATACCCAAATCCTATCACCATCATTTGATATGACTCTTAACTCCCATGTTTTCCCTTAATCCCAGCACTTAGAGTGGAAAGGTACTCTGTTTGTCAATTCTACATGAAAAAAAACTCAGCACCACACTTTCCCTATGGCCCATGAGTGGTACCTTGCTCGCACTGCATGTATCCTATTTTCCATAAGTAGTGCCACCACCTATGGTCTTTGGTCCATAAGTGTTTCTCATCTAAACCGCTTTACCATAAGAGAAGAAAATAGGTACCCTAGGTAAAATAGGGAAAAGAGAAGTTTCTTGAGGCTTCTAGATCATGAGCCTTGTGTCCTCCCTTATCCCTATCATTGTGGGTCATTTGAGCTCAAGATCCCCCATCATAGGATCTTAGAGCCACCTCATCCACAAATCTCTCAACTATTCCTATCCATTGAGCCTTATAAATACAAGCTCATGTCCAGAGTTGAGAGGGAGAACTATAGAGGTATTGTTATGCTGTTGGATTGACCACTTAGCCCAAGCCATTGGAGAGCATATAGAGCAAATTTGGAGCTTATGGGGATGAAGTGTTTGTCTCATGGAGATTTTTGTCGACACTAAGGAAACAGTTGTAAGCTTCTCCATACATCTTTAATGCAAAGCTGATTTTTGTCCCATATTACTGTTGTTTTGATTTCACATGTACATGTTGTTAGATTCCTTAGTCACTAACATGGATAAGTAGACGATTTTCTGGTAGCTTTGATGTGTTTGCATGTTTGATCTATTTGTAGGTACATAGGTTCACTATCGAAGTAGCATTCCAGGTGTCTACGACATTCAAGGAAGGTCATCATCCTTTGTCGTTCACTCATTTGTTCTAGATCTGAACCATTCAGGCCAGAGGAACAAGTTCTATCCGTAGAAGGTGAAATATTCCTGATTACAAATCTGGTGACTCCATTAGGGAGCAGTGCATATATCAGTTGATCTGATCCTCCTCAGTTCTTGAACTCTTTCTGAATCCAGGCTCCATCTCCAACTCTCTTCAGTCAAATCTGCCATCTGACTCAGTGAATTTTGGTTTGAAACTTTTAGATATGAATTATTTCTACTTTTTATGCTCTTTTTTACTATCAATCCATCATTTTTTTCCTTGATCTGGTCAATTTTTTACTTGATCTTCCGTTCTCCTTTGTGTTTTGGATCTATTCAAGGAACCGCTCATGTGCTATTGGCAATAAGCGGTGCCACTTCCTGAAACCTATTAGTAGTACGTGGTGCCACTGCCCGAGTCCCATTATCTAGAAGCGGTGCTCGTCCAAAACTGCTCTGTCAAGACCCCTCCAGCGCGGTACCAGATAGGCCTTGTTCCAAGACTACTTTTTTCTCATTTTTTGCAAAAAATTGAGTTTGTTTGCTTTCATCCCTGCACTGTCAAGCTTTTGTGTTAAAATATGAATGCTCATGGTTTGAAATTCTGTGGTAAAATATTGGTTTGACAGTGAAGAATTTAAAAGCTAGACTAGGCTTGTTGATTTGCCATTCTCTTCAATGCTTGTTGGTTGTGATTGTGAAAGGATTTCTTTTTTGAAAGCTTAGGTGTTAGTGAGCTCTCTTTTCATTTCTGTTATAAAGACTGAAATAAAAACGTTTAGTTAGCATCTTGATTTCATTTTTTGTTTCCATAGAGGACTTCTTTTTGCTTATTTAAAAAGAAAATTTTTGACAGAGATTAGGTCATTATCATTATTGAGCATAAGACATTGGATCTCTGATTGGCCTCACAAAGCTTTCAGGTTCTCTGTATTCTTTTGTCTCTTTTGCATTAGTACTATCTCATCAAAATAAAAAATATTGTAGTTTTAAGTTAGATCTATCTATGTTTTAAGAAAAATCGAAAAATAGAGTGCATATGCATATAGTGTGATTCTTGTTTTTCTTTTAGGAAAATAGACTCTTCCCCTTTTGATTTCTTTTCAGAAAAGAGAAATGAGTTTGGAAAGTGTTGTTTGTCTTGTATTTTGATTTGTTCAAGATTGTTGTTTGGAAATTTATGGTTTTAAAACAAAAGAAAATACTCTCTTTCCCTCTCATAGGTAGGCATACCATGAACTGTAAAGTGAAATATTTTCATATGAATATTGCATGGTTTTACTTTTTCTATCAAAATTCCATACATTCACCTAACCATCCACTTTAAAATTAACGGTAGTTTTAGGTTAAACTTTACATAGCAATTTGAGTGATAGGTTAGAGACGTGTTCGGGTGTCATTAAGCATAGGAGTTGTCGTTACTCGTCCGCATTACATCTCGAGACTCGCGCGGTTCTTCCACTTACCGTCAGTATATTGAATTTCCTTTCACGTACCCTTGAGGTATATAAAAAAGTTACTTCACATACTCGATTGTATATCGGAAGGCCCCTTGTGTACGGTTATGCATTAGACAACACCACTACCGATTTGAGCTCCCACGTACCTTGCATATATCAGAAAACCCCACTAGGATACCCTATCCATCTGAGAAAATCCCTTTGGTCGTCTTGGTTGGAGCCATACACCAAAAACAACATTCGGGGAGATTACTATGCATGTACCCTTTAGGTATATCATGAGTGGCACCTTCTTGACAATCCTGATGAGAGACCTGACTATCTGAACTCCTCCTTTCATTTAAGTTTGCTTGTTTGGCCTATATCTTGAGTAGGGAAATTTTTGGTGTGTTTTCTAGTTTTCTGAGACCCTAGGTTAGATAGGAGCTGTAAAAACTGGCTGAGCTAAGACAGCCCAGAAGAGTACAGGGCTTGCCACCCGATTTTATTCCTGTTTCAAAAGAAAATCCAATGGAAGCTATCGACCAAGGAGCTGCTACCACCTCCCAAGTGGGAGATAATATGGTTGCAGAAAGCGGAGGACCATATCCTTCACACTCGCGTCCCTTGGTCCAAAAATCTTCTTGGGGTAATACTTCATTCCATTCTCCCATAGAAGGTAATGTTGATGATACTACCCATCCGGATTATGGTCACAATGCTCCATTTTGGGATACCTCTGTAAGACAAGCCATTGCCTCATTTGGCACCTATTTAAAATTTTCTGAAGAAGTTTCTCCAGATGAAGAAGAACATAGGCAATACCACGCATCCATTCTCCATGCACAGGAGATTGAAAAGAAAATAGATGACATATTGGGCACACCACCATCACGTTCCACAGTTATTCCTGTGGGATATCGTTCACTTGCCAATTCTATGAGACCCATTGAACCGATTATAGATCGCACAGTGACTCCACACAACCCAGGTCAAGCTACCAACCCCACCTCCTATATTATGTCTGTTCCAAATCCTCCCAGGTCTTTAGCACCTAGGGCTCAACCTTCAATTCTTGTTTCTTCATTACCTTCTAGTGCTGGGGGACAACCCTTGGCACGACCTATGTTATTTGGCACCGAAATTGTACCTAGTCAAGGACAGACCTCTGGTATAGAACACTCTATAGTTTATGTCCCTCCCACCCACACTAATGTGGTTAGCCCCCCATCTAGTTTAGGTCAGCCCTTGGGGGCACAACCTGTAACCAACCAAACCTCTTGGGGTTATGGTTATACAGCAAATCAAATACCTATAGGAAACATTAATTATCCACCCAACCCTACAGGAATGCCTTATGCTGGAATTCCATATCCTAGTGATACTTTCATGCCATGGGGGAAACCTAACTGGTCTTACATGCTAGCTATGGGGGGGATACCTATACATACTACGGGAGGTGTCGGAGGACCGCCTTATGGAGGTCCTCCCCCTAGGGGGCCTAATGGTCCTGTAGGGCCTGGTGGCTTTCCTCCTTATTGTCCTAATGGTCATGGTGGTCCTTCGGGGCCTGGTGGCTTCCCCCCTAATGGCCCTGGAGGGTCTAGTGGTTTTGGAGGCTCTGGAGGTTTACCTCCTAGAGGTCCTGGAGGGTCTGGTGGTCCGCCTCTTGGTGGTCCTGGTTTTCCTGGTGGTCCCAATGGTCCTAGTGGTCCCAGAGGCCCTGGTGGTCCTAAAGGTTCTAATCCCGGAAATCAACCCCCTGCAGGCGGATTTTCTGGTAGTTCTTCCTCACAACAACCTGTCTATCAGTATACTTATGGTCCTACAGGTAATTATATGCCATATCAATATTACCAGTATGTGCAACCTAACCGCCAGTTACCTTTCCTAGCAACTTTGGACTTTCCTGATTTGTCCAAGTTGATCAATGACCCCATTCAACATAACCCCTCATGGCCTCGCATTTCGGTAAAATTACCATTGAAAATTCCAAAGTTTGATGGGAAGTAGGGAGACAATATAAAAAACCATGTCATGAAATTCCATCCATGGTGTTCTTCAAACTCCCTTATGGATGATTTAGTTCAGTTAAGACTCTTTTAGGGAACTTTTACTGGTACAATTGCGAAATGGTACATTGAAATTCTGCAACATTCGTTTATGGATTTTGGCTCATTGGAAACTGTATTTATTATGCACTTTCAGCTTCCTATATGTTATGAAATGGTTATTTATCTCTTAACTTCTCTACGACAGAACACCTCCACCCACATATCCGATCATATCCATGAGTGGAGAAGGCGAAGAAGACTTATTAAGGCTCCTATTCCGGATCAGTTATTAGCTGATTGGTTTACTAAATATTTTTTGCCTCTGATTGCCCAATATGTGGCTATGGGTGGTGCCATTACTGAAGAGAAATCCATTAGTCGAGCCCAGCATATGGACTTGGTCTATTCCCCGTCCGGAACTTTGTATGACTTGATTCCTCAAGCTCCTTTCCCAAGCACCAATCCTACAAAGCCACCAGCAGAAGTCCTTGTTGATGGGATTGTTGGTTCAATCCAGTCCCCATCAGTAGAAAAACCTGCCAAGCAACCCCATACTTCTACCCCTACTCCTTTGACTACCAAGGTTTTTGCCCAAGTCAATTCTATTCAGATTATTTAAACCTCTGACAATAATAAAAAGAAAGGTAAAAGTAAAAAAAAAAAACCTGGAAACCAATAGGAGAATACAAAACCAACCACCAATGATAACGATAAAGGGAAAAGAAAAGAAAAATATCCATGTATACTGTGTGGAGGTGACCATTTCACAAAAGAGTGTCCCCACAGGGACGAAATCACCCAATTTTTGAAAACAAGTCCCGTGCCCGCAGTTCTCACGGATCCTTTTCCCTCTCAACAACAATTGATAGACCACATGTCTAATTAGGAAAACTCTAGTTCATCATAGGAAATTGGCATGATGTCCTCGGATACCATTAGTTTGAAAACTCGAAGTCAGATTTATGAAAAACCTACAGACAAGAAAGAAGACTATTCTTCTTCAGGGAAAGCTCCCTCTGCTAGTTCTCCTGAATCTTCGTCTACTGTCCCCCTAACCATCGAGAAGCCTACTCTTGATATGATTTTGCGTCCACCCAAGAGTACTCTTAGGAAGTCTATGTTTAACCCTAATTCCCTAGATGCTCAATTTTATAATGTAGTTGAAGATCTTGCTTAGGTACCATATGCAATGTCTACCTTAGAAGTGCTCCAAAGTTGTCCTACATAATGCAAAAACCTGTTAACTGCGTAAGGAGCTTTAGTACCAGATAATACTAATTTGATTCATTTCAATGTTGAGAACTATAAGTCTAGACTAGCTCACAAACTTGCTTTCCAAATCATCATGAAATTAGTTGCAAAGAAGGTCTTTAGGACTGTCTTAGACGAAGGAGCTTTGACTTCAGTTTTGTCCTTGTCTTGTTGGAAAGCTATCATCTCTCCCGAGCTTATAACATCACCTACGACCTTGAAAGCCTTTGATGGACGATGTTTCCATCCCCACGGTCTAATATCATCCCTTGTAGTCGAGATCGGGGGAAAAAATGTTTCTATTCAAGTAGAAGTAGAGGACGCCCCGTTAGATTACAACCTCCTTCTAGGAAGAAATTGGTTTTACGCCATGACTGTTGTCGCTTCGACGGTATTCCGAACAGTCCAATTTCCACATCTAGTGAGAATTGTTACCATATATCAGCTTTATTTCTGTATGCCGGATGTTACTACCTCTAAAAATAATAACATCCCTATGTTAGTCCAGTCCCCTCTTTACCAATCGATTGGGGTAGGCATGTTGAAGGATTCATCCCTTATGGGGATTTTTCCATCCACTCCTCCTAACATAGACACAGATACAGTAAATATGATTGTATCATTTGATTGTGAGCCCTAGGGCAAAAAAATTGTTGATTCCACCTCGTTGAGTCTGCATGAAGAAATGTACAACATCATTCAAACCCTTTCTGATGATCACACCGATGAGCTTCGTCTGATGGCTTTGGATCCTTACCACCTACCCTACTGGTTAGAACCATCTCTTCCTATTCTGGATTATCTCTTTGATACTTTTCCTTTCGATGAGTCCATTATGGAGATCATGAATATGAATGATTCCATTTGGGATGATCACCATCATAGATCCCTGTTCCTCCCCAACACCAGTTCGGTTAACCATGACTTTGCATCCCTGTTTTCCACTGATATTGTCAACACACCTCAAAGTCCTATATTGTTGCAAGACACAGATTACGACGGAAGCCTTTGCAACATTACTCAAACAAATCTAATTGACATATCATCAAAGCCTGGTACCATCGAGCATGTTCATGTTGGGAAGAACTTCTCGGCAGACGAATCTGAAGCATACAAGGAACTTTTCAAAGAATTCCGTGGTATTTTTTCCTGGTCTTACAAAGAAATGTTGGTGATAGACCCATCCATTATGGTCCATGAAATTAAAACCTATCCCACTGCTAAACCTGTGAGGCAAAAACTAAGGTAACTCCATCCACGGAAGGCCGTAGCTATTAAAGTTGAAATAGAGAAACTTCTCACAGATGGGTTTATTTATCCCGTACCCCTGACGGAATGGGTATCGAATGTTGTCCTTGTCAATGAAAATAAGGGCACCATTAGAGTCTGTATCAATTTTAGAGACTTGAATAAAGCTTGAACCAAGGACAACTTTCCTACTCCAGATATCAATAAGATTATTGACAACTATGCCAGAAGTGTCATCTTCTCATTCATGGATGGATTTTCTGGCTATAATCAGATTGAGATATTACCCACCAATCAGCACAAGATGGCATTCATTTTCCCATGGGGAACCTTTGCATATAGGAAGTTACCATTTGGATTAAAAAATGTTGGAGCCACTTTCTAGCGTGCAATGTCCTATGCGTTTCACGATATTAAACATATTGTTGAACCATACCTTGACAACCTCCCTGCTCATTCATAGTGATGGGAGGACCACCCTATTCATCTTAGAGATATTTTCCTGAGATGCCGTCATTATAATATACAGCTCAATCCGCATAAATGTGTTTTTTGTGTTGAGACGGGACTCTTAATAGGTTTTTTGGTCTCTAAGGAAAGCATATAGATATACCCTTTAAAAATTTCTGCCATTTTAGCTCTACCAGCCCCAACCAATCTTCTCAAACTCCAAAGTTTGCAAGGGAAGGAAAACTTCCTCCATCGTTTCGTGTGAAAATTTTGAAGAAAAAACGCACGGTTATATGTGTCTCCTTAAGAAGGACACTCCGTTCTTCTGGGATGACCAAGCCCAACGCGCCTTTGATAATCTCAAACATGCTTTGACTCATTCACCCATGATACACCCCCTAGATTATTCAAAGGAATTTCTCTTATATATTTTTTCCTCCACTACTACCATTGCTATGGTTTTGGTACAGGAAAATCCCAACGCTCAGGAGCACATGATTTACTATGCCAGTAAGAATCTTATGGATTCTAAAACCCGATATTTACGCGTGGAGAAGTTAGCATTGGCCACGGTCATTGCTGTACAAAAATTTTGTCACTACATTTTGATCTGTACAACCACTGTATTGGAAGATCAGAACCCTATGTATTACATCCTTACTCGTCAGGTGCTCAGGGGCAAGTAATCCCGATGGATAGTCATACTACAAAAGTTTGAGTTGGAATTTTCCAAAGCCACATCAAATAAATCCTTGGTTTTTGTCGAGCTCATGTGTGATCTTCTTTGTGCTTCAATGGAATCTGAGCCCAGTGATTCATTTCCAGATAAATTCCTATTCTTGATAAGAACTACTAATCCATGGTATGAAGATTTGCTTATTGATCTCCAAACACAAAGATTTCATCCAAATCTATCCTGTATCAGTCACCACCGTATCCGTCACCACACAAAATACTACCTCATCCTGAATGACAGTTTGTATAGACATGGGATTGATTCTATTCTTTGATGATGCCTCACCCATGAGGAAGCTGAACGCGTGTTGAATGATTGCCACTCTAGAGCATGTGGCAGTTATTTATCTGGGATGGCTGCAACCTAGAAAATTCTTCGCGCTGGTTAATTCTGGCCTTCAGTCTTTAAAGATTGTCACGAGGCTGTCAAGAAACGCCCACCTTGTCAACATTTTTATTCCAAAAAGTGCACTCATCCTGCTCCGCTACACCCCGTCATCGGCATTGTCCCATTTTCCAAATGGGGTATTGATAATATGCATTGTAAGCCTACCTCAGCCAGGGGGCATGGTTACATCATCATAGCCATTGACTATTTTACAAAGTGGGTTGAGGCCATGCCTACATATGCGGAAGATGGTAATACTTCTGCTCTCTTCTTGTTCAATCATGTCATAGCTAGATTCAGAGTCCCGCAATTCATAGTTACTGATCACATATCACATTTCCGTAATCAAATGATGGAGGAAGTAAGTGCCAAGCTAGGTTTTCGCCATGAAAACTCTATGCCATATTATCTACAAGCTAATGGTCATGTAGAGGCCATTAACAAAGTTTTGAAAACTATGCTTCATCAGATGGTTGGAGACCATAAATCCAACTGGCACCAATCCTTTTTTTCGCTCTTTGGGCTTACAGGACTTCGGTGAAAATAGCTACTGGTTTCACACCTTTCCAGCTTGTCTATGGACTTGAAGCTATCTTACTGATTCAATGTCAGATTCCATCCTTGAAACTCACCGTTGAACTTCTCCTAGACACTTCCGCAGAGGAAGAGAGATTTTTGTACTTGAATAACCTTGACAAAACTAGGAGAGATGCTGCCTTGGCTAATGAGGCACATAAGAAATGTGTCAAGGCGCAGTATGATAAATCCGTCCAACCTCATGCCTTTAATGAGGGTGACTTAGTTTTGACTTACGATCATAGATATGACAAACTAGGGAAAGGAAATTTTGAGTCCATGTGGCACGGTCCTTTTGTTATTTATAAAGTTTTAGAGAAAGGGGCCTACGAGCTCGTAGAATATGATGGAATCCCTTTAGGAAAACCTCACAATGGGTTGTACCTAAAGAGGTACTATGCCTAGATCTCTATTGGATAATATCTTGTATATATGTATATTTATTGACTTTCAGTGTGCTTTAAGTATTTTCAATATGGTTTTGAGTTTAGTGTCTGTACCTATTTATACCATGTTTTGGTCATGCAGAGCAGATGGATTTCTACGGCTTCGCTAATGGTGCTTGCCGCCACACCTTGAATCTTGCCTCAACTGCTTGGGTTATCTATTCCCCATCTTATGATTTGGGCAGTTCAGGAGCAGTTTGTATTAGTCCTGCTACCAACAATATCGTTGAGTATCAAGCAGTCATAGGTTTTCTGATTGAAGCTGCCTCCCAATATGTTCACAATTTGGTAGTCTTGATGGACTCACAACTCGTGGTTTGTCATCTAAACCATGTCTATACCATTAGGAACCCTGTGCTTCTCCACCTCTTCCAGAGGGTATGCTTGTTAGAAAGGTCATTTCAAACTATCACCTATAGGCATATCCCTACGGAACATAATGTAGTTGCTGACTCATTAGCTAATTACATCCTAGATTGGCATATTTCCCACTCATGACATTAAAATCAAACATCATCCATTGTAAATAAACAATTAAAGACACATAAAACTGATGTAAAATACATTCACCATTTGAGACATATAAACACCAGGTAAAAGTATGTATATATATATATATATGAACATGTTTTACAAAAATAGGTCACGAGACCTCATCTGAAGCACGTACGCTTTCAGGTAAAAATCACCATACAAAATCCTGAAGCTATCAACTTTCAGTGGATACATTATGCATACATCATCTAGTGATGCTCGTGGTAACACGTCACTTCCCAAGCTAATCTATGTAGCACTCTGCTAAATCGACCCGATACTCCCGCTGTAGGTCTCTGATACCTCAGAGGGAGGTCATCAATGGAAGCATTAGGGATGTCTAGGGTTAACCTCTCCAGGTTTTCCTCTAACTCCCCGATCACATCATCAACCTGTGGTACGAAACAAGCTCCGACTCGTCTATCCAATGGGGAATATCCTAGAGGTCGTGCTGCTTTGACATCTGCATGAAAATATTCAAGTCTCGTTACTTAACATAAAAAATATAAAACATAAAAAACATAAAAAAAACACTATTTCCATTTTAGGGTTTTTTGCTTCTTACCGATGTCGCCCCATTGTCCACCAGGTGGGAGCGGTAGGTCAGGCTCATCGCTAAAGTCCGTACCCGCATATGCATAATCCTCCACCATGAGGATCTGATCTCTCAGCCATCAAAAAAATGGGTCACCGAACTTTACCTTCTCCCTGCCCACTCCAGTACAGGCCATAATTCGGACCCACCTTTGCATGCGAGGGTCCCACACTCTTAGCTCTGTAAAGAATACCTAGGGTTTCATCTGTCGCACCTGCTTGAAGAAGAAGTAGAATATAATGGAACCGAAACTGAACTGCTTCAGATCCCCCTGCCGACACTTGGTTAGCTGATCCTTGAATATCGGAAGCAGGGCTTCCACCCAGTTAAAGACTGTAGGTGCCATGGCCTCTATGGAATAGAGCATATGTGCTCTAGATGCCTGGTGCACTCCTTGGCTTCCCGCCACTCTCTGCATGGTAAACAATACAGTCCGTAGAGGTCCATCCATCACTGCTTTTATGGGGTTTTTCTTCCCGATGTCCTTGTTCCAAGGATACAATGACGGTTTATCAACTCCTATGTAGTGATGTCCCCTCCGCGGAAACCAGTCAGTGAGATGGGAGCACCCCATCTCAAAAGGCTAGTCAAGAAGTAGATATCCTCTACCACAACTATCAAAATGTGAGCACCAACCCAGAAATGTTATTGCTCCGGATTCCACATCTGGAGTATATTCTCTAGCAATCGCTCATGCGATACCATACTGGGTGTTCGGAATAATTTCAAGAGTCTGAAGTCTCTCAATGCAGCTATGCAACCTGCATTTCGCTCAGCGAAGGTGTTGTCATTATCGTGCTATCTCTCTTTCCATATGCCCATTTTTTATTAGTAAGAACCTGCCAAAAACAATCACAAGACCCATTAGAATCATTCTTAATCATTCAAATCATATAAAATGATCTAGTTTTCTTGTGTGACCATTTTTCTTCTTCACAGACAGCATCGCCTATGCCCCGTTGAAGACAGGCGGTGGCACCGCTTGTGCACTTTGTTTCGGTGCGGTTCTAGCGAGGTACTATGTATCCCGCAAGGGATAAGAGCGGTTCCCGCTTCCACGATTTTAGGGCTTGCCATACAAGCTCAAAACACCATTAAAAGTCAAAATTGAAGACATAATATGGAAGAGTAAGGTCTAGGCTATTACATAGAACTGACGGTACTTGAATCCGACAGTGGAAACTCCCGATATCAGCAACTGAAAATATGACTAGAAAAGTGCTCCAAATGCTCTCCACTATGGGTAAATAGTAAAATGTTTTGATTTTTCACTATTTACATGACTTTTATACACATTTTTGGGTTTAACATGCTATAGTTTTAGTTTAAAATCACTTATTACTCAATATATTTTAGCCTTAATCCCTTAATCTTAGTTATTGGCGCATTTAACACTTGTTTTTGAGTCGTTGCAAGATAGAAGAGCTATAGCAGTAAAGTTTTGGGAGTTCATCTTTTACTTTTTCGCACTACCATAAAACGGAAAAAGTCGTTGAGTGTTTATTGCAACACTTTGGTCATGCTCTTGAAACTCAATATCAAAGGTCTGAGTCCATCTCTGATTCTTTTCAGGCTCGTAAAATCTCTCATTGTGAAAAGAGAACTGATGGAGTCTTCTTTAAACTCTTTTTGGGCTCCCTAAATGCGAAAATATTGTCGAGTGATCTTGTCTTCTTCACGCTCATTAAATCATTTGAAGAGTCATCTCTTTGACAGTAGGTTATCTCTTTTTCAGTTCAGATAGACTATTTACGAAAAAGGAACACTCCAGCCAATCATGACTGGAAGAGTTCTCTAAGGTATAATTTTATACTTTTTGGGCCTTAGAGACTAAATCATATGAAAAAGGACCCTTTGGAGTCTTCTTCCATGGTTGTTCAGACTCTCCAAACATGAACGATACCAAGTTTTCTTTCATTGGACTCGTTAAATGAAATATTGAGAGACCTATTTTTGGGAACGGACCCCTCCTCTCTCAGGTTCGTAAAACATATGAGTTTGGACTTGTCTTCGGATGAGCTATACCGAGTGTTTGTTACCCTCTTTGAACTCGTAAAACCAAAAAGAGGCACTCATAAACCATGATGAGGGAAATGGGAAGGGAATCATTTTGCAAATAAATGGTAGTAGTTTGTTGTTACCTTTGAACATGACACTTGTCTGCATATCATTTCAGTCAATTGGGTATCCAACTAATCTCCATGATGATCCACTTTCATGAGTCATGTCACTCCTTTGAGTCTTTCAAAAGAATTCATTGTCCACTGTCGCACTGTGTGTTCGTCTAGTTCTGTCATGCTTCCAAGTCTTTTGTTGTGTCGTCCGATATTCAAAGGGAAGTTGAAGAAGTTTACCTTTGTAGTCAAAACAGTCTCTGTGTCAGTACTTTTGAGTCAGTCTTATGGTTACCACATTCATATCATTCCAAAACTATGTTCTGAGTTTCATGTCATCGATGTGGGACTCATCATGGCCTCTTTCGACGAGACTATTCCCGTCAACAATAGCTCATCATCCGATAAATAGTCTTAGAAAAAAAACTTAGTACCTTGAGATCTGTATGCCTTAATGACAGATTCTCTCGCTCTTGACATAGGTTCACATCATGGACCTTTGATCAATAGAATCGACTATGTGTTCGACATTAGGACATCTATTCACACTCAATAGACTATACTAGGGTACCTTGGGAATCATTGACATCAATGGTGATTTCCCTCACACTTGTTAATAGTTCACATCATTGGCCGATAATCAAGTGATTTCTACCATGTTCTACTTCAGATCATTGTAATCACATGGATAGAATTGTACTTTGTGGAAGATGAGATGAAGACCCTGGGTATTTGTATAGTGCTCATTTCTTTCCCCGGGTTGCAATGGAGTTTTGTATATCTAGCATGGATCCACATTTGTATGGTCGTGTATATTCTCAAATTTGCGTCTGTATGACATAGATCTACGTTGTATGTTTGGTAGCTATGTCCAAGTTTGAGTCCTCTATCACATGGATCTATGCTATATTCTAAGTAGCCATGCTTGTTTATTCCTCCCATGGATCTACCTTGTATTGGTCTATATCCATGAGTTAGTTACATGTGTCCATGAGTCAAAAATATTGATGTACTACAGATTTCTACTTGACGACATGCTCCGATCGAGCTGACACTTTCACCTTGAAGTGACAACTTGTTCTCTCAAAGCTCTCACTTATCATATCCCTCTAAGTCTCATGCTTTGGGGGAAATCCTGTTATACCAAAATCCTATCACCATCATGTGATAAGACTCTTAACTCCCATGTTTTCCCTTAATCCCAACACTTAGAGTGGAAACCTACTTTGTTTATCAATTCTACACAAAAAAAACACTTAGCACTGCACTTTCCCTATGTCCCATGAGCGGTACCTTACTTGCACCGCCTGTATCCTATTTTCCATAAGTGGTGCCACCACCTATGGTCTTTGGTCCATAAGTGTTTCTCATCTAAACCACTCTGGCATAAGAGAAGAAAAGTGGTACCCTGGGTAAAATGGGAAAAAGATAAGTTTCTCGAGGCTTCTAGATCATGAGCCTCCTGTCCTTCCTTATCCCTATCATTGTGGGTCAATTGAGCTCGAGATACCCCATCATAGGGTCTTAGAGCCACCTCATCCACAAATCTCTCAACTATTCCTATCCATTGAGCCTTATAAATATAAGGTCATGTCTATAGTTGAGGGGGAGAACTATAGAGGTATTGTTATGCTGTTGGATTGACCACTTAACCCAAGCCATTGGAGAGCATAGAGAGCAAAGTTGGAGCTTATGGGGATGAAGTGTTTGTCTTGTGGAGATGCTTGTTGACACTAAGGAAACGGTTGTAAGCTTCTCCATACATCTTTAATGCAAAGCTGATTTCTGTCCCACATTACTGTTGTTTTGATTTCACATGTACATGTTGTTAGATTCCTTAGTCACTAACATGGATAAGTAGATGATTTTCTGGTAGCTTTGATGTGTTTGCATGTTTGATATGTTTCTAGGTACACAGGTTCACTATTGAAGCAGCATTCCAGGTGTCTACGACATTCAGGGAAGGTCTTCATCCTTTGTCGTTCACTCATTTGTTTTGGATCTGAACCATTCAGACCAGAGGAACAACTTCTATCCATATAAGGTGAAATATTCCTAATTACAGTGTGGGGGTCATTTATCTGGGTTAGCAATGGCCCAAAAGATCTTACATGCCAGTTATTTCTGGCCCACGATCTTTAGAGATTGTGGAGAAGTCATGAAGCATTGTCATCCTTGGCAACTTTACACCAGAAAGATGTAGTCGCATCCTGCTCCATTATTTCCCGTCATCTCAGTGGGACCCTTCACTAAGTGGGGGATAGATTATGTGACGTGCAACCCTGTTTCAGTCGGGGGGCACAAATACATCATTGTCATTGTATTACTTCACCAAGTGGGAAGAGGCAATTCCCACCTATAAAGATGATGGGGAAACTGCAGCTTTTTTCATTTTCAACCAAATTATCACATGTTTCGGTATTCCTAAATAGATTGTCACTGACCATGGCAGTCACTTCCAAAACAACATGATGACTGAATTGACCACTATGCTAGGGTTTAAACAAGAAGATTCATCTTCTTTCTAACCGCAAGTGAATGGTTAAGTTGAGGTAGTAAATAATACCTTGAAGACTATTCTCAAGCGTACTATTAACGCATTCCAGTCAAATTGGCACATCATGCTATATCCTGCACTTTGGGCTTATCGGACCAATGTGAAAAATGCCACAGGGTTTTCTCCTTTCCAACTCATTCATGGGCTGGAAGCAATAACCCTGGTTCAATGCGAAATCCCATCTTTAAAGATTTCCATTAATGTGATACTTGATATGACTGAGTTGGAAGAACATTTGTTACACTTAGAACATATAGATGAACAACGCAGGGATGCACTAATAGCAAACGAGGCTCATAAAAATAGGGTCAAAAATCAGTACGATAAATCGGTCAAACCTAGGATTTTTTCTGAAGGGGAGAGCTTGTCTTGCTTTGGGATCACGACAAAGAACCCCCCGGGGAAAAAAAATTCAGGTCTATGTGGTTAGGACCTTATGTCATGTCAAAATTTTTGAAGAAAGGTGCATATGAATTAACTGATTTTGATGGAAATAAGCTGCCTAAGCCTAGAAATGGGCTCTACCTGAAAAAGTACTATGCTTAGGCTTAGCACTTTTTCTTGTATTTTTATTGTATGTAACTTTATGTACAATAGTTCATCGGTTTTTTTTCTTATATCATCTATTGGTTGTTACATATGTCTTCCGAGTGGTTTGTAGGTTTTGCAGATGGTGCTAGTCATAACACTTGCAACTTGGCTTCAACCGCATGGGTTATTTACTCACCCTCAAGACAACTAGTTGCCTCTGGAGGCACTTGCCTAGGTCCTGCTACCAATAATGTGGCCAAGTACGGGGTTGTCATTGAGATTTTATGGGATTCCTTGTCACGAGGAATTACCCAGCTGGAATTCAGGCTTGACTCTCAACTGGTAGTTTCCCAGCTCAATCGAGATTATCAGGTGCGAAACCCTATTCTACTACGTCAGTTTATGCAAGTTAGGTTATTGGAAATAAATTTTGATTTTATTACATTTAATCATATTCCAAGAAATCAAAATTCATTAACTCATGCATATGCGAATTATATCTTGGATTCACATTTAACACATATTTCATAAAAATACACAATAGACACATTGAAAAAACACATGTAAATAAACCGACAATATATATATATATATATATATATATATATATATATGTCTGTGAATATATTTCTATATAGATACAACGATTTTTTTATCCTTAGATCGAGTCATAACTGTATAATATACAAAATTTGGATTGTAATCCATAAAATGCCCCTAGGTCTAATCTTGACCACCCTGGTCGCCCTGACCACCCTGGTCATCCTGACCGCCCTGGTTACCCTGTTCATCCTGGTCATCCTACTCTCGGGCTTCTTCATCATGCTCCACTGCAGTAGCCTCAGCGACATCTATGTAAACAAGCACTGCTCTAGCTACCCTTCTCATAAGGTGTATCCATATAGGTGGGATACCAACCGCTAATTCCTACATAATGGCAGGGATCTTCTCAATACATAAAGTAGGTACTCTTTGGGTAAGCTTGGTCAAATTTCCCTCAAGAACCCTAATCAAACCATGATCCTCTCCTGCCATTCGTCGCACATACATACGAGGATGTCCAACAGGGCAGACTAGTCCAATATCTGCATTTTAAACATTTACAGGATTAAAAATGGGTATACATATGTATATATCTTAATGATTGAAAAATTCATAAAATATTTAAAAATTTGAAAAACCAAAATACCTGACGCTCCCCATGCTCCTCCAGGAGGGACGACAAGGTCATTGTCACCCCGAAAATCCATCCCAGCATATGGAAACTACTCCAATGTCGGTAGTTGTCTTTCCCACCATAGGTAGAAGTCATCATTGTAAACACTCTTAATTTATCCACAGCCACCATGGAGGAGGAATATTTCTCCCCAGCTACTCAGTCTAGGATGATGAGGAGAGAAAACTGGTAGAGGAACTACAAGGCTCAGACCGGGCACTCTCTCAAAGAAAATGGCCACTAATATTATAGAATAACCGAAGTTCTTCCGTCAGCCTCTCTTGTAGTCATAGAGTTGCTTATTCATTATCGGGATCACTCCCAAACACCAGTCAAACAAATCCCCCTAGAGACATTCCACTGCAATTCTCATTTGGTTTCGAGTTGCAAGATGAAGTGATGATGATCCTGCAACCCTCACTATTGTGCTTACCATGACCTATAATGGCAAGCTGCGAATATGAACAATAGGGATGCAAGTACCCCCTTTTTGAGTACCAGGCGCACAGTAAGTGTCAATATAGTTCTGAACACTTAGAAGGTCATTGCCCCTGCCGGTACCTTCCAAGTTGACAGGAGATCCCTGTCATGACAAACTTGATATGAAATATATGTCTTCCAGTGTAATCTCTAGAATCTCACCTTGTAGGTCAAATGCACCTAGATCATGATACCAGTAGTTTATCAAAAACTCCAATAAATGGACATTGGATCGCATAGGTGAGGTAAAAAATAATTTAAGTAACCCACTTTGTCATAATGCATGCACGGTGGGGGCACTTTGAAGAGCATCTTGGTCCATGTCTTCATGTTCGCTCTCCCTCCACTCCAACACCATGTTTTATCCTGTCAATAAATCCATTTTCAAACATTAAATTCATTCAAAAAACTTTGATTTTGGCCCTAAATATCCTTTTCCTATGTCACGCAGTATACGCGACTGTTCTTTGAACATGTCGTGTATCATACATGGGTTGCTTTCAGGAAAGTCACGTATAAAATGTGTGTACGTGACTGTCTAAGTTGCATACCCGCGTATACAGTGCTACCTTCCTACAACTAGCTTAAAACATCAAATTTTACATAAAATTAAAAATTTGTTTCATAAAATGAAAGAGCATGATGAGCCGATTTACCTGGCACTTGTGGATTTGGAAATCATCCATTGAGTTGTCCACACCGAGCGGTTGAAGGAAGAGGTAAAACTTGTCTATCTTGGGTAAAAATATCAAATGGTGATTTTTTATTTCTATTTTGAACTATTTATAGAAATATTTTCAAAATATGGGTTTTTAACCTATAGTTTTTAATTTTTATCAAAATCAAACTAATACCATGTCTTTTTTCCTAATGTAATAGGTCCAAGGTCACTTAAAGTTGTTTTTCACTCATATAGGGTAGGATTTTGGTCATTGATATGCATTTTTGCATTTATACCTAATCCGGCTTTACCCTAGGATTACTACTTTTGACCGCGGACTGTGGTATTCAACCATTAGTACCTTGTCTATACCATTGTTCTTCCATGGATAGGGATTTCCTTCCATGAGTACCCTAGCTTAGAACACATTCATTCTCTTTTGGTATTTATGCTGCATTTGTAATAGGTTTAGGGGAGCCTTCTTAGCTATTTTTCACGCCAAATTGAGCCTCATCTTGGTCTCTTTTTACACATTATCCCTTTTATAAGGCTCCTTTCCCTTATGGAGTTTCTTTAGGCCTAGGCCTAACTCTTTAAAATAGACTTGACTGCTGAGTAAACTTGTCCATTTAGGCTCGTTAAGAATATGTGAATGGGAATCCACATTGGTGGTAGGTTATCTCTTTCTCGCACCATGTGGAATGATACAAGAAATGATCACTCTCTTTTCTATTGAATTGAGAAGAGTATTCTTAGGCATAGGTTTATCACTTTTCCATACCTGAGGGACTAAACTTATGGAAAAGGAACGCCCGGTGTAAGCTTAGTTTTCTCTTTTTTGTGCTCTAGACCTAAACATGAAAATGATTTCGAGTGTACTGTATGTCTTTGTCATGCTCGTTAAACACCAAGAACAAAGCATCGAGTTTACTGTTGTAAGCCCCATTCCTCGTACTCAAATGGATATTTCCAAGTGGTATTGCTTTCCTTCACACTCGTAAAACTCAAGCTATATGCTTATTTTGAAGGAGCATTGGGTAGGTGGTAATTTAACCTTTTTCGGACCGCCTTGACTAAGTACGAAAAAGGTTCACCTTTTCTTCTTCGGAAGTTAAGAGAGTTCTTCTGAGGTATGTTTTATACTTTTTCAGCTTTAGGAGACTAAATTGGATGAAAAAGGACCCCCTGGAGTCTTCTTTGGGGTTTTCAGACTCTCTAAACATGAAAACACCAAACGAGCATGTACTAGTTCGGCCTCGTAAAATCCACGAATAGGTAACATTATTAAGCATTATTCCCTCTTCTCTTCAAGCTTGTCAAAAATGAAGAGAGACCTGAGTTGGATTTCCTAGACTCATTAAAATTTAAAAGTAAAGATAAGGAAGAAGTTTTCTTTTTGGGTTATAGTCGGTGGCAGCATGTCCTCCTTGAACATAGCACTCTCTGATTTTTTCGATACTCATGTCTTAGTGTACACTTTCAGTTAAGATATCACTTCGAGTTTCTTTCTCCTCCACTTGTCACTTATTCCTGGGGAATTTGATTATGTCTCCTACAAGATAGATAAGTCTAGTTGTATTATTTGCAAAGTTAAAAGATTCCTTGGGTCATCTTTGTGTCGTGCTCATTGTTCAAGGATTTATCCCTGTTTTTGCTTATTATCCTGATTCCATAATTATCCTATTTGATATCACTTATGTCTACCTTCCTTTATCCAGTTCCTAGTCTTTCTTGTGATCCGTTGGAGGATCTATTGCCTTCCTTATCAAAAAATGGTTTCTCATCAGTACTTCCTGAAGATGAAGACCTAGAGTTTTGATGATGGTACCCTAGGATTCACTTTCATCATTGGTGAATTCCTTTGCTTTAGTTGTCAATTATCACCTATTGATTGATAATCTGTTGAGTCCTATCCATGTTCGACTTCAACACATATATTAACATGGCCTAGATTGTACTGGTTCCTTTGGATTTTGATGAATACCTTAGGTTCATATCTATAACCTAAGTTGAGCAAGATTTTGTTATGTTCACCTATACAACTTCTAGATTTTGAAGACTCATCATTGTATATTGTGGCTTCGACCCACCTTTGTAATATATGTGGTCTTGTACCTGTATTGCATGATGTAATAAAATAATGTAAAGGAGCTAGTGTTCCAGTATATTGAACATGGAATCCTCATATATGATTTTTTATATGACATTGATATGTATTTGTTTCAGGTACTTCCTCTGCTTCCTTGGACTTCTGAGTTCTCCAAGATAATGATTATAATATATTTTTTCCATCGCTTCCCTCTGACCTCACACATTAGGGGGCATCTGTTATCATCCAAAATGATACTTCTCTGTCTGAGTACCGACATTCCTCATGTTGGTACACAAAAGGACAAATTTGGATTGAAGTGAAAAAAAAACTATAGATGGGCATGACCTTTGATGCATTATCCTCAAACCATCCTTATATATTTTTATTGTGATTTTTGGGTTGCATACGCGACTATATGCATTGCAACTCGTGTATCATACGTGATTATTTGAGTTGCAACCCGTGTATACTTGATTACACGAGTTCCCTTCGAACAACACGTGTATCATACACGATTTGCCTATATTAATACCTATGTATACCTTAATTTGACATTAAAAAATAAAAATCGAGATTATATGAGATTATTTGGGGCCTAATCCATAACTATCCCAACTATCTCAACCATCCCAACCTTCAAAACCACTATATTTCCCAAAGTATAAATAGAGGCCTTGGCGTGGGGGCTAATCAATGAATTTTGGAGAAAAAAGTTATGTTGGTGGTATATGTTAACCCAAAAATCACCAACATAGCTCTCAATGGCCTACACCACCCAAGGACACCATCTCAAAACCCTCATATCACTCCATTAGACCCTCCACTAAACCCCCACACCCTCAAAATAGCTTAAGGATGAAGAAAAAGGGCTAAAAACCCCAAAAAGGAACCCAAAATAGCCTCCTAGGAGCTAAAGCCCTCAAAAAAGGGGCTAAAGTTAGGACGAAAGGGGCTAAAATCCCAAAAAAGGGGCTAAAGTCTTGACCAAGGGCTTAATACCCTAAAATCCCTTGAAAAATCTATAAAAGGAGGGTGGGGGGTCACTCTCAAAACACTTCTCCCATTGCCTATTGTTATGCTACCCGTGGATGCTTTGAGACCTTTGCCTCCCAAACCACCCACACTCCCTCTCCTCCATATCCATTTCCATTTGAGCCATTTATCCTCAACCAAGAGAGAGGCTTCCACAAGCTAGGGCATGGTGGCCCATTCCCACTAGAGAAGGTATACTTGTGCTTTCATGTTTTGCTTCTTAGTTATTTAGTTTGCTTTGATTTCTAACCATTGTTTTTATTTGCAAGTTTTGCTTAACATTGTTTGCAGGTTTTTGCCATTGTAGCTTAGGTTTATTTTGCAGGTTTTGAAGGCGGAACCCTAACCTTTGTTTGCAGAGAGGTTCATCAACATTGCTTCTCTTTCTTTCTATCATTAGTTTAGCCTTAGTTTACTGTTATTTATGCTTTGTTTTATTTTCTGCTCCTAGTTTACATTTTTGTTTCATTTTTTTGCATTTACCATTAGCAGGAACCTACCCTTCTGTCCTATAGATAGAAGGGAGCCATTCCTGCCCTTGTAGTAAGGAGAAATCCTTGCTACAGAATTGGCGACCATACCAGGTCGATCCCATAAGATCCCTGGGCCAAAATTTTAATTTTTCAAGTTTTTTCAATTTTACCCTAGTTTTCAAAAATTTCTTGTTAAATCTGTCTTAGATTCAGTTTATTTCTTTTTTTAGGTACTGCCGAAGCCTCTGCTAGGAAAAACCGAGTCAGATTGACCACAATACCAGTTATTGTCTGCCATATCTGACTCTGTCTCACCAAAAAACCCAATCCAGAGCAGGGCGCTTTTATTGGGGCAAAAGGTGAGACTGGGGTGCACTTAATGGGAAAACAGGTGTGCCCAGAGTGCACTTAATCCCTCGATAAGTGTGACTTCAGCCCAAAAACTTAGGTTGCGGCTATTTCTGCATTATGTGCAACCCCCTCGCTTATTTCTGAAAAATCTTGCATCCCCCTCGCCAGATTTGGTCAGAAATGTGTGGCCTGTCAAACAGAACTTTAATTTGAATTTAATAGACTGTAAATTTCAGTTTCAGAGGACTATTAGTGCGTCCTAGCCGCCTCTGTCCACCATTGCAAGTTAATTTCATTTCATGTTTTCATTTCATGTTTTCATTTTCTGCATTTTATTTCATGAACAATGTGTAAATGTTAAGTAAATCATTATGGCTTAATAAAATAAACCTAGTCTAACTAAAATCAAATTAAAATCAATGATCTTGCTTCTCCTTCCTCCTCTACCCAGTCATCACCCTCCGGGTTATTTTGGGATACGATGAAGGGCAAGCTCATATAGATCTAGGCACTCCATGATATTGTTCCAAAACCATTAAAACCTGGTGACTTGGAAGGTAGAGGGGGTAGAGAAGGAGGGCTTCTCACGGTGCTAAGCGTCCTCCCTGTTGACCAACTTAGCATCCAGGAGGTGACCTGATGATCTACGGATGGGCTTAGTCCCATTATGTTGATAGCTGAGCACCTTCTCTTGGTTGAAGAGGAATATCAGTGTGAGGTAGACATCTAGTTAGGCCAGCAAACGTTCAGGGTTAATCATTGTACTTGTTCACAATTTATGTTTATTTATGCTTGCATACACAACCACAATGACATGAACTCTACCATGATGAATTCATAAACCATATTGCAGCAACCAAATACCAGAAAAACAAGCAAACAAATACACCATACCAACTAATTAACCCAACTCAGTTCATGACGCTGAGTAAGCCTTAAAATTTACTAATTTGCACTAAGTTCAAACAAATCTGTAGTCTTTGAGGACAGAAGTCCTTGATTGCTTCAACTATGGGAAGTACTTGGGCTCTGTCCAGAAACTCATTGTGAGGAGTACCATAGGAACCCCAAAGTAGCTGGCTGTTGAGAGGAATTGCCAAGTGAAATAAGCAACGACCCCTTCCAATTGAGTAAAAGCACCTGTGAGGAACAAGCCAAGCGTCGTCTTTTGATAGTCTTGGTGGACGAGTGACCACCTACAGCCAATAGGAAGCCACTAAAACCGGGGTCCAAATCTCATTAGCACTAGTTTCACACATAAAATCAAGCCCAATTGATCCTCCACGCTCTTCCTCACGCCTGAGAGGTGAACCACCACCATTCGAAACACTCGATCGGCACCGTCAAAGCCGTTCTTAGTGATCTCCAACACCATTAGAGGGCCACATAGCCTCTGATTCTGATTTAGACCCATATCAGTCTGAACCAGACCTCCACACCACACCATCTAGCCCCATGGCTAATACAAATATGGATCCATTTTCGGGCCTAACCTTAGCAAGTGCACCCATGTCCACATCACAACCGATTACCCACAACCTGGCAAGTGGCCCAAGCACAGTCATGCAAACTGTCATTAGACAGCTGACACCACCTATAGTGACTAGCTAAGATGGCCCACTTACAACACACGGAGGTAGTGGCCCTTCTACACAAACTGCCCTTCCTGACACACAGGGGGGCAGTGGACCGTCCACTTACATTGCCCCTACGGTCATACATGGGGAAAATGCCCCCACCACTCATACTGTCCCACCCACAACACTTGTGGGCATTGGCCCATCCGCAATGGTGCCATCGTAAGCACCCCCAGCCGTATAGATGCATTATGCACATGTAAACCCCACCCCCATTGCAGCCCCATCCCACGTCAACTTGGGGTCGAATCTGCCCTTCATGGCTCGTCTCAACTTGCCTGATTTGGCTAGATTAACAAACAACCCCATCCGCCACCAAGCCTTCTGGCCACCCATGCCAACTAAGCTGCCATCAGACATCCCCAAGTTTGAAGGCAAAGCAGGGGAATGTCCCCAAAACCACATAATGACATTCCATCTATGGTGCTCATCCAACAACATCATAGATGACTCCATCAGGTTGAGGCTATTCCAACACACCCTTATAGGTTCCGCAGCCAAATGGTACATTGAGCTACCACATGCTACATATCTTGACTTCAACTCCCTAGCCTTCATGGTCCTACAGTATTTCCAAGTCCTTGTCATATATGACGAGGGGGTGGAGATCTTGCTATCCTTTCGTTAAAGCACTGCCACTCACATAACTAACCATATCCATGAGTGGCGGCGATGTTGTAGCCTATGCAAAATCCAACTGGATGACAAGATCTTCTTGGATTGGTTCCTTAAGACCTTGCTCCCACCCATCGCAAAGGACGTCACATCTGAACATCCCCAATCTAAAGAAGAGGCCATACTAAAGGCCCAACAATATGATTTGATATACTCTCAGTCTGGATACCTGTACACTGTCATTCCATACGCTCCCCGTCTGAGTACCTCCTACCGCGACACACTAGGGGCATCCCACGCTGTGGACAACATCATAGGGTCAGTTTCCCAACAACCATAGCCTCGACCGACACCACCTGCTGTTACACCACAACCAAGCAGCACTGCTAGTGTTTCTTACCAAAACCAAACTTCGGACTATGCTAGAATGATGTCCCAGTCTGGAGAAACAACTTCCTATGCACAACCTGTGCCACCGCAGCAGGCTCATGCCATGGCTTGGCTAACACAGCAGTATGTGGGGAAAATGCCCACATTTGTGGCACCACCACCCCCACAAATCTACTATGCACCACCAGTGCAACCAGTGCAAGCCCCCACACCCGCTCCACCTGCTCCGTTGGGACAAGTGTTTGCACAACAAAACCGTCCCAACTAGCCTGCCCCCAACAATCAACAAGGGCAAGCTAGAAATAAATATCCCCACAACTAAGGCAACAACCAACCACAGGGAGGTGGTCAACAATCGAACCCTCCCAACAATGCCGCGGCAAACTGGCTAGCCCAAAACCCCCCACGACATAATGCACCAAGACACAACGCCCCGTTGCACACAAACCAACCATGTACACTCTGTGAGGTCTATGGGCACTACACATTCGAGTGTCCCCTCATGGGTCGTGCCAAGAAAGCCATTCGGAACAAGGTCCAATAGGCTGCCAATGCTGCAAACCAAGCACAACCCAACCCAGCACCACAAGGACCTCCCCACATGGTGCTTCAAAACCCACTACCAGTCCAAGGATTGGTGGCAACCCCCCAACCCAACCCCAATGCTCCAAGGGCACCTCCCACGGCTAAAATAGGTGTTCACCACCTGCTAGCCATGACGACTGAAGAGGTCAACTTGCAAACCAGACAGAATTAGTATGGTACCACCACTGAACTGGCTGAATCATCAGCAACATCCACGTTTAAGACAATCAACCTGCCTCTTCAGTTTCCCTCCTTCCCGCGCCTCCCCATACGTAGAGTGGCAAACAATGCCACAGCTAGAGCTGCAATCAGCTATAGCATTGTGAATGATTTGGCCCAAACGCCAACCGCCATGTCCACTCTTGAGGTACTCAAAATGTTCCCAACGCAGTGGAAATCCTTTCTAGCCTCCCTAGGGGCAGTAGACACCTCCAAATCCAAGTTAATCACCTTTGACATAGAGAACAGAGAACCGTGCATGCCCTCGACCATCGCCTTCCAAATCTCGGTGTCCATCCGGAATTTGGTTGTGCATCGGTGCATAGTGGATGAGGGGGCATCCACGTGCATTTTGTCTACCTTGGTTTGGTAGAAAATTGGATCACCGATTTTGCAACCATTCTCCACAACTCTGCAGGCTTATGAAGGACATCCCACTAAATCCCAATGAATCCTCCCACATGTTCCCATCACGTTAGCCAAGAAGACAGTCTTGATTGACATCAAAGTTGTCAATGCTCAACTAGACTACAACCTCCTCCTTGGAAGGAGTTACATGTATGCCATGCGAGCAGTCCCATCAACTGTCTTCCATCTCATGATCTTCCCCTACGAAGGGAAGATTGTGATGGTTGACTAGATCACCTATCATGATCCACAAGGGTTAACAACACCTGCCAACGTTATCCCTACAATCAGCACCATTGAGCCGCAAGGGACGAACACACACGCCCATGTCGTCCCTACAATTAACACTATGGTTGAAAACACACTAGCCTCCCCACCGTTGAATGTGGGCCCTGGGTTGTTTACCGATCCCACCATGATGGCTCCTTTCCAGTTAGTGTCACCACCTCCGATACAAAATGAAACTACGGACTTGTGCATGGTCTCATCTAGCACCGCTGCACCCAAACAACAACCACAGCTACAGCCCCAACCACAACCACAACATCGTCCGCAGCCGCAACGTCACCTGCAAAAGCAGCATTACGCGCAGCCGCAACCACAACCTCACCCCCACATGCAACCAGTAGGGAGTTATTTGGGCTCATCTCCAGTCCATACGATTCCCTTCCTCTTTCCCCCACCTGGTGTCATGAGCAAGCTGGTCATGGCCACCTTAAGCTTGCCCAACTTTACGTTGGGCATCCCGGTGTGGTATCTTGATCCATCAGCTCAACCAACAATGCCCCCGGTTGTTTTAACCCCGGTGCAAGCTATCGCAATCTAGTCTCACCCTCCACCTGGTCCGCACAAGCCAACCGCCGCACCTGCACCTGCACCACCCCAACCCAAAAGGGCTAGCGACAAGAACACTAAAGCCACCGTAGAACCACGACAAGTCCCACCTTGTGTCGTCTGCGAACAACAGGGCCATCCAACTCAGAATTGCCCTGAAATCCCAATGATCCGTGTGCATCTGGATGCCATGGATACGAACGAAAACATCCCCATGGTTGAACTCCCAACCGCACCAATAGTTAGGAACAATGCATTGAGAACAAACCATGCTTGCACCCTTTGCGGTTTGTATGGACATTACTCTCACCATTTCCAAGACCTGCCCGAATTTTAAATGGCTCTAGCTGACCTCCGTTAACATTCCCTTGAGTATGAAATCACCTTGATCGAAGAAGTTCACCCCCACCTCCTTCTTCAGACACCATGTCCATCTACATGATGTCCAGTTCAACCGACCCTATTGTCTCCACCATTACTGACGGTCCATCAGACCTGTCTCTTCTGTTGTTTCCCCAGCCACCACTGCAACCTTAGTTGTGACCTCAACCTCAGTTATCGGGGAAACAGTGGGGTTCATTCCCGATCAACATGATCCTTTTCCTTTTCCTACCATCCAGGATCATGAGTAATTCTATCTTGCCAATCTGCAATCTACAGGATTTCACACTGGGAGATCCTATGTGGTACCTTGAACCACCTACCCTACCTCTAAGGCCCCAGGATGTGTTGACTCATGTCCAGCCAATTGAGATGATGTTTCACCTACCTCTAGGTTCATCAAATACTCCTCTTGTCTCCAGGCTTGCCCCTCTTCCTCGAACAGAGACTGGGGGCAAGGCCACAAAAACCACAACCAATACCATTTACATGATCTCTAGCACCAATTGCCATTTAGTCTCGTCGGTTATGGAAGATCCACCTGATCTATCCCGACACCACTTATGCGATGATGGAGAGATCTGTAAGACCACCTCTGGTCTTACCCCATTCCTTTAAACCATAGTGTGGAATTAGTTCTTCCCATAAAAGACCAGATTTCGTCATCCCGCCTTGCCAATGACCTTCATCTTGCCAAGGGGGAATACTTCTTCACTAACTCAGACGTTCGACTCTTGAAGAAGCCACGCAACGGGATCCACCTCAAGAGAGTCTATGCCTAATATAACCACTATGAGTCCCTTATAGCGTAGTTTTTTATTTTTCTTGTTTTTCAACGTTTTTCACCAAAAATCAGGGCAACACCATGAGCTGCTAGTCCAAAGTCACCCGAAACTGGTTCGGGACACCTCTCACACCTCCGGGCTCAAATTTATATCTCTTTATGAGACCATTGTCTCATGTTTAATAAATTAATTTCGGGACCATTTCCCACCAGTCACCTCGATTTACGAGCCATGACATGATGATGCAAGTGTCTACGGACCTATACTTGTACCACAATCCTCGATCGCAACTCATGCAAGTTTCTCGGGCCACCGCCCATTAAGGAATGTGATTTTACTTTTATTTTTGTATTTATAGTTATCTTTTCCACCACACCTTATGCAGACCTATGGACCACTGTCCACAAAATGATTTCTTTTTCTTACACATATTCGACATACAAATGCCTCTAGACTTGTACTTACATCGCATGTAATCAAGTTCGTCCATCGCAACACACACACATGCTCTCCTGACCTCTGTCCGAGAGCCACTTCGGTTTGCATGCCTTTGTTGCACCGACTCGTGAGTCTTTGCCGCGATCTATCTCGTGCATGTATTGGTATGTTTGAGAGCCTTCTGCTCCATCCATACTGTATAGATGACCTTTGGACCTCTGTCCACCATCTCGACATGGGGCACTGCATGTGCCACCATCGGTTGACCACATTGGAATTTTGTTTAAGCTCTTTTCTGACTCCTTAAAACAATGAAAAGATTGTCGAGCGCAGCTGCTTCCTTTTCCGCTCGTTAAAGTATAAGAAAGGGCGTCTACATTGTCTCATTTACCTCCTTTTGCGGACCATGTAGACCATCAATTGAAAAGAACCTTCTTGGCACACTCAAGCCAAGACCATACCCCTATGCATACTTTTATGCTTTCTCGGGCAGAGGGGCCTCACTTTACGAAAAATCCCGCCATAGGTTGTCGTTAAGCTCTTTTCCAGCCATCTCAACAAGAAAATATTTCTGAGCAAACTTGGTTTTGTTCATGCTCATAAAAGTATATGAATGACCGTCCAGTCAGTATAGGTTTAACCTTTTTCGGCCTGATTGGACTACCAACGGTAAAGAAGTCTCTCATCCCCTACAAGATGGGCGAGCTCTCCTCTGTATACTTTTATCCTTTTTTGGGCACAGGAGACTACTAACGAAAAAGATCCCACACTAGTGTCTTCTTCATGCTTTTAGACTCTCTAAAAGTGATAGCACCATCGAGCATGTACCTTCTCGTGCTCGCCAAAAATCCATGAGATCGTATCATAACGGTGTCCCTAGACACCTCCCCATAGTAAACAATTTGGCAACATTCCCCCGTTGGGTTGCCTTTGTTCAGAGTACTCTGCAATGTGTCTTCCTTGGATCCCACCAATATTAAAAGAGTCTACCTCCTCCAAGTATTTCCCATCTGCAATGACATCCCCGGTATTATAGCTATGATCCCATTCCCATGAGTCAGTTTCAATTGCTGCCTGGTCTGCCCTGCCGTCATACTCTGAAAAAAGGAAGTTTGAGTCTCCCACACTCCCCTTGCCCCTGTTTAGTTCTTTCCCTTCCCTCCCTCCCCCAATTTAGTGAGTCAGTCTACAGATTGCTTCACACCTTTCAGTTATCTCCCTCGCGCTCATGGTCAAGGAAACATCATTGCCTTAACTAAGGGTAGGTCTCCCTCTGTCGACGCCAACACACATATTCCAGAGGATAGACCCAGAGGTCCCTATATCTTGGTTTCATTGACATCATTGATGAGTTCCTTTGACCACTTGAGAGGAGTCCTTAGTGCCTCTCAGTATGGTTGTTTCTCACGTGCTCGATTTCAACTCCATCATTGCACCATTGAGATTCATTCATGGTTTGTTCCACACAGTACTTGGTCGAAGACCCTGGATGTCACCCGACTCTAGCACATTGGTGAGTCCACTCGAGGGACCTAAACAGGTTATGTCCCTTGTGATTTTTGGGTTGCATTGGAGACAGTGATCTGAAGCCCCAACAGTGCTTCGATATACCTTTATGATTAATGCAACATACTTGTACCACAGGGACTCTGACTCTCAATCAGCAAGTCCACACAGCTATGTACCGTTCCAGATCCAGCAGACGGTGAGTCATGGAGATATAACATTCCATGAGAATGCCATGGGTCCAATACACCAGATCAGTATTGTATTTCAGCCTCACATGGAGGAAACCATTATTATAACATCAGTTGTATATGATCGGCTCTTGTATTTTAGAGCATAGATCAAATGATTCTTTTGACATTGTCACGAGCATGGGAATGCCCGCCTCATCCATATACATGTCACACATTTATTGTATCTCACCCATTGATGGGAACCATATCAATACAAAAACCAAAATCCACCATGCCCCAGCCCTGGAAGCACCACCTCTACATAGAAAATCCTATGATGTCCATCCGCCATATGTTGAGCTCCTACCCTCACACATCAATGGGTAATCTGTTAACCCAAAAATCACCCACATAGCTCTCAATGGCCTACACCACCCAAGGACACCATCTCACAACTCTCATATCACTCAATTAGACCTTCCATTAAACCCCCACACCCTCAAAATAGCCTAAGGATGAAGAAAAATGGTTAAAAACCCCAAAAAGGAGCCCAAAATAACCTCCTAGGAGCTAAAGCCCTCAAACAGGGGCTAAAACCCTAAAAGGGGCTAAAGTTAGGCCAGAAGGGGATAAAAGCCCCAAAAGGGGCTAAAGTCCTGAACAAGGGCTTAAAACCCTAAAACCCCTTGGAAAAGCTATAAAAGGAGGGTGGGGGGTCACTCTCAAAACACTTCTCCCATTGCCTATTATTATGCTGCCCATGGATTCTTTGAGACCTTTGCCTCTCAAACCACCCACACTCCCTCTCCTCCATCTCCATTTCCATTTGAGCCATTGCTCCCCAACCAAGAGAGAGGCTTCCACAAGCTAGGGCATGGTGGCCCATTCCCACTAGAGAAGGTATACTTGTGCTTTCATGTTTTGCTTCTTAGTTATTTAGTTTGCTTTGATTTCTAACCATTGTTTTTATTTGCAAGTTTTGCTTAACATTGTTTGCAGGTTTTTCCATTGTAACTTAGGTTTATTTTGCAGGTTTTGAAGGCGGAACCCTAACCCATGTTTGCAGAGGGGTTCATCAACTTTGCTTCTATTTCTTTCTATCATTAGCTTAGCCTTAGTTTAGTTTACTGTTATTTATGCTCTGTTTTATTTTCTGCTCCTAGTTTACATTTTCATTTTGTTTTTCTGCATTTACCATTAGTAGGAACCTACCCTTCTGTCCTATAGACAGAACATAGCCATTCCTGCCCCTGTAGCAGGGAGAAACCCTTGCTACAGTATATCTTCAGAATCTTAGAGTAGCAGAACTTAGAGTCCTTTGGTTGCAGAGGAGTCCTTGTGTCAAAAGTTGGGTTGTACTCTTATCTTATTCACCGCTTGTTGACAAAGAGAATTCTTCTTCTAATCTTGTATTGAGTTTATTTCATGTATATTGGTTTAATGAATATGTTTGATTATATTATCTATATGCTTTTCATCTAACCTCTAATATATATGCATAAGATATTACTTGAAGGATTTGCTCTTTGCAAGTGGAGAGGTGCATCCCTAGAATCTTTGGAAATAAGTAGAGCGAGAGAAGATCAAGCTTGGATTAACCATCGTTAATCGAGTAAGTCAAGACTTTCTTATTATTCTCTTTCCATTCTCTGTAAAAAGATGATTGTCTGCAAGTTAGTAGTAAGTTGGTAACCCCAGACCCTAGGTTACAAGGGTGTAATATCCCGAACAATCATCAACCAAAATGGCACTTCTCCGTTCGAGTACCGACATTCCTCATGTTGGTACAAAAAATGAAAAATTTGAATTGAAGTGGCCAAAACACTATAGATGGGCATGAAATTTGATGCATTATCCTCAAACTAGCCTGATATATTTTTATTATGAGTTTTGGGCTGCATACGCGACTATATGCATTGCAACTCGCATATCATACGTGAGTATTTGCATTGTAACCCGCGTATACTTGCATACACGAGTTCCCTTCGAGGAACACACGTATCATATGTGAGTTGCCTATATTTATACCCGCGTGTACCTTAATTCGACATTAAAAAATATAAATCGAGATTAGATGAGATTAGTTGGGGCCTAATACATAACTATCCCAACTATCTCAACCATCCCAACCTTTGAAACCACTCTATTTCCCAAAGTATAAATAGAGGCCTTGGGGTGGGGGCTAATCAATGAATTTTGGAGAGCAAAGTTATGCTGGTGGTATATCTTCAGAATCTTGGAGCAGCAGAACTCAGAGTCCTTTGGTTGCAGAGGAGTCCTCGTGTCAGAAGCTAGGTTGTACTCTTATCTTATTCACCACTTGTTAATAAAGAGAATTCTTCTTCCAATCTTGTATTGATTTTATTTCATGTATATTGGTTTAATGAATATGTTTGATTATACTATCTATATGCTTTTCATCTAACCTCTAATATATATGCATGAGATATTACTTGAAGGATTTTCTCTTTGCATGTGGAGAGGTGCATCCCTAGAAGCTTTGGAAAGAAGTGGAGTGAGAGAAGATCAAGCTTGGATCAACCGTCGTTAATCGAGTAAGTCAAGAATTTCTTCTTATTATCTTTCCATTCTCTGTAAAAAACTTATTGTCTACAAGTTAGTAGTAAGTTGGTAACCCCATACCCTAGGTTACAAGGGTGCAATATCTTGAACAACACATGTGACTAGTTAATAACATGGGTTTAAAAGAAAAACCATAGATATTTTTAACATGCAAAATACTTCAACACAAGACAAAGGTGTTTATATAAAACGCAGGCAAGATCTTTATAAAGCATGTGAATCTAAGTGTAAAATTGATCTTGTTCAATCGTAGGCATAATATGAGGAATCACGGACGTAATCTATTCATTGTAGAGCTATATATAAATACACACACACACACACACACATAAGATATGAACCCTTAAGTGAAATCCAAATGATAAGCATAAGAAGGAAATTCAATACAAAAGGTTTAAAAAAGTCAATCAATAACCTGCATTGGTAACCTTTCCGAAATTGTAGGAAAGTTTTGATCTGTAATCTCATTGGATCAAACCCTAGCAGTCCGTTCCTCAAGGTCTATCAAGTCCTTAACACCCAATTTATTAAGAACGCTGATACTGGTGATACTGGAGGACGGTGAAAATTTCCAAAAAGGTCGGTAATTATAAACGTCACAGTTTCGTTCACATAACCTTCTCCGCTACTTTCACTTCCCACGCCATCACCATTCACCCCGCCTTTCACTTTATTTTCATATAACTTGGAAGGGGTCTGCATGCTCAAGGGATTGTTCATAGTTTTGCCGTAGGCATAACAACCACCGATCTGAGTGGTTACCATTAGAGGAAATTTCAACTCAAAATGGGCTTCCTAAGGAAAATTAATAAAATAATAGTTAAAATAATAAAATAATATTTATTAATTTTGGAGGAAGANCGTATCTCATTAAAAAGTAGTTTTTTTTAATGATACATATCCCCAAATTTATATTAAAAATTTGTTTTATAGGTGCTCCATTTTTTAATTTTAAATCATTTTGATTGACTAATACATGATGACATGGAATTTGTATTATTTTTGAAAGGCCCATTTTAGATTGAAATTTTCTCTAATAATTATGCATTCAATTATGCATTCCATCGTAATAAGGATTATTCATTCCCATGCGATGAGATTTGGGGGTCCAATAAAAAAGGTTTTATCGGAATTAAAAAATAGACATGCTGTAGTTTATCGACACTTTTGTAGTGATTCGTTTGACAAGCCACATTTTTTGAACGATCAAGAGCTTCAAAGCAATTTTATAACATAACCATGTAGGCAGTGTAAGAAAGATAAACATAAGATCCACAAAATATTTCCCTCCCTCGGTATATAAGATCTTCCCAGTTTCCTTATTAATTAGGAGCCTAAAAAATTCACATAACCGACAGTGTTTACCTTCCACATCTTCGAAACAATTTAGAAACCGCAAGACAACCCATGAAACAACTAATAGGATAAAATGAAAATCACAGGTACAAAATGGTAATCCAATTCCAACACAATCCAGATCGTAGATATGTTAAAGAGTTTAGATCCAACGATTTGCATTCATGGAATAAATGTATACACAAAATGGAATCGCAGTCCATAACCAATATTCATATCTGATCAATAAAACACAGGAATGAGAAAAGAAACTTTATCCGAATTCAGATTCAGAATTGCAAGCATCATTTCTTTAAGACGTTTAAGCTGGAAAAATCGCAGGTAATCAACCAATCTTAAAATGGAATATTTTCTTCCTAGACAAATCTCAATTGTTCAGCATATGCCTTACATTAAAATAAAATAGGTGTAAAAGGGTCGATTTGTTATTATACAAATTTTCCTAACAACATATCATAAAAGATGTTAATTGGGTGAAAAATTCGAAAGGGAAGTCGTCCTCTTATCTTTGGAAAAATTTTAACTACAGAAAGGAAAATACAGGTAAATACTTATCTCGAATAAGTTGTCACTTCACCCATGGTATTTATCTCCAATCCCTCAGCTCTCAAGATTGCAGGCTTACACGTTTTTTCCCCAATCATTGTTCATTCTTTTATAAGCATAAGAGGATCACCAATTTCCATATCAACGATTTAACACGAAGACAAGAGGCAGGTGAAAACTTCCACGTTTCGATGTAGATACTCTTCCCATCTTTCTCGGGAGGGTATCGAATAGTGACTACTTTTCCAACAAGTGGAAAAGTGGTATCGACGTTTCTCTTCATCAAGGGAGACAACCTCCCCACTAAAATCTCAACGACAGACACCGTGAACGTTTTCCCCAATTCACATAGTCCAATTGTAAATTACCATGATGTACTCCTTTGTTTTTCAGAGTATTTTTCCTTTTAATAAATAAAATCCCTTTTTTCTATATATATATAACAAACACGGTTTGCTAAAGTATTCTTTTTATTAATCCATTAAAAAATGTGTTTTAGTAAAAAAAACACTAAACTCTTCCATGGGGTCATTCTTAGGCATATTAAATGAATCTGCTAATATAATATATATTTATTGTAATGTGTTTTTTTGCATTCATTTGCTACAAGTATACCTTCATAGATGTTTTGACCTTTTAACAATCAAAAGAAAATGCATAACACTTCCCTCTTGAGCACATGTTTTCTTAAACTAAAACATTAACTTGTCTTCAAAATTCACAAGTACATGTCTTATTTAAATACTTTATTAGTCTTCTGCCTCTTCTTTGGTGGATTCCTTCCCAAATCATCCTTTTGGTTGTGGAACATTTTCAACCACCTAACAATATCATTTTAACCAAATTTTGATAAAGCTAGTATTCATACTTACAATGCATTTTACAGAAAATGTTACAAAATGGATAACTATAACAATATTTAATGTTTAGCTTTTGTTTAAAAGCACCCATTTCCACAAAACTAAATGGCTGATTATGCTTATTGACTTTGACGGACCACTTTACCAATAGCTTTAATAGTATTATTATCATTCTCACTCATGCCACTTTAATTAGAGTTGTGCTAGTTTTATTATCATTCACCACATTCAGTAACTACTTTTTTATGTAAAATAGGAAGACCATAAAAGTCATCAAAACGGTTGCCCAACTTATTGCTGGGAAGAGATGTGTAACTCATTTTGTGCCCATTCTAGAGTTGACAGATGTACTTTATAAAAAATAATAAAAAATGATTAAAAATAACATGTAAGCTCAAATTAGATTTAAATTACTTAGAACTTATATATACATACATACATACATACATACATATATATATATATATATATATATCAAGTATGTGTTTACCATATGATAACTATAACAATCTTTAATGTTTAGCTTTTGTTTAAAAACACCAATTCCACAAAACTAAATGGCTAACTATGCTTATTGGCTTTTACGAACCACTTTACTTATAGCTGTAATAGTATTATTATTGAATTCTCACTCCTACCAATTTACTTAGGGCTGTGCTAGTATTATTATCATTCTCTCTTCATATACTTTTTAATCTGAAATAGGAAGACCATAAAAGCCATCACAAGGGTTACAGTGAGAAGGTGCATTGCCCAACTTATTGGGAGGAAGAGATGTGTCACTCATTCTGTGCTCATCTTAGAGTTGACAAATATACTTTATAAAAAATAATAAAATATGATTAAAAATAACATATTTGCTCAAATTAAATTTAAATTATTTAGAACTCCATATATATATATATATAATTAAACAAATTAGATAAATTAAATCAATAAAAATAGCATTACACATTTTATCAACCTTTATACTTTAAAAACAAACACACTTTAAAAACAAACACCTAAAAAGATTAAATAAACACCTAGAAAATCTCTTTTATATAGATCTATACCGATAAATATTCCACATAGTTTCTTGTTTTCTCGTTGTGGTAAGCAGAAATACAACTCTACAAAACGAACGTTATCTGTTTGTATGTAAAATCGTAAGCCGTTTTCAACAGTTAACTTGTCCATAAATTAGAGCCGAGAGGCGAGGCAATTGTTTATTTAGAGCAGAGAGAGGGAGGTAATTGGTAACCAGCCATAATCTACTCTTTGCTGCAACGGTGGTACACAGCGATACATGTGATTGTTCTAATTTGGAGTTTACCCTAAGAGGCAGCAGAAATCAGGTACTGTATCATGGGAAACTGCGTCTCCAGCCAAAATAGAACGTCTCCAGCCAGAGATGATGCTGCTGATAGTGATAATTCGGATGACAGTATAGGTGTCGCTGTCGCTGATCAGCATCAGAACGAATCCGTAGCAAAGGATCTTGCAACTTCCGTCGGATCGATCTTATCTCGCTTGAATTCCAGACCAGTAATGGTCACGCAGGATCATTTTGTAACCATGCTGGACGGTCCTTCATGTTATTGGGTGTATGCAAGGCTTTCAGACCCAAACAACTTTGCGAACCAATTCTTGTTCGCTCTTGACATAAAAGAGAAAAAATATGTGCCTCTGCCCAATCCTCCCATGAACGCCCTGGTGGACAACGCTAGTGCAGTCTTGAACAACAATCTGTATCTAATAGGTGGTCAAAGAGCCCCATATGTCCACAACTTGGTTCACGTGTTTGAGCCAGCCTTGCATGCCTGGCCTGATACGTCGAATATCAACATGGTGCCGCCCAGGGGAGAGGCTCTTGCTGCCTCTGTCGATGGAAAAGTTTATGTGTTTGGAGGGCGCAATGTACAAATAGATCGATGGGCTGAAGTGTACGATCCTACGACCAAGGCCTGGACAATAATTCCCAGCTCTGAAACCCTAATCCG
Source organism: Pseudotsuga menziesii (assembly GCA_001517045.1). Taxonomy (NCBI): domain Eukaryota; kingdom Viridiplantae; phylum Streptophyta; class Pinopsida; order Pinales; family Pinaceae; genus Pseudotsuga; species Pseudotsuga menziesii. Next base: position 302,375 of record LPNX010021173.1, read on the forward strand.
TGCTCTTAGTCAGGGTCTTGACTCGCTACGCACATCTGCTGTTCTTGGAAATAAAATAATCCTACGGGGATCTCGTAACGGAAATATAGCATTTGATTTGCTGTCCTCTTCTTGGATTCCTGTTTCAGGCAAATTGATCGAGGGCTGGTGGAAATACGTTAGGGCAGCTGTTGTGCAAAACTTGTTGATCACTTGTCACTCAGAGTATGACCAACAAGATCAGATGCCTCAGCTCAGCATCCGGGCTTATGACCCAGATAAGGATGTCTGGCTTCAGATTGAAGGGATTGACTCGAGTTTTCACAAAAAAGCAGAGAGATCTCAGTTCTTGTCAGTAAATGGAAAGCTCGTCATATATCGTATGTCGAAGAAAAATGATTTAATATACTCGACATTTGAGATCAAAGAAAAACAAGCGGCAAGTGTTAGGGCCATCCTTTTGTGGCAATCCAGATTTCCCGTCGAAAAGGTAATTAAGAAAGGGAACAATCTGACTCAATCAGGCAGCATTACCAGTACTTACCGTTGTCATAAAGGCATATACGTACAGAGCGTGCTTGAAGCAGTCAGAGCTGATGTTTTGGAAAGTTAGAAAGTCAGCTACATGTGGAACGAACAGCTACATTTCTTCTTGGTGAAGATGAGAACTCCATTCTTATTTCATGTCTTGGCCAATGGATTGATGTATATTTACTGAGAACATGCAAATGCAAATAGATTAATCACTGATAATATTAGATTCCTATGTTTTATCTCTTGGCTGATTGAAAATATATGGTGCAATGAATGGCAATTGCCCTAATTCAAAATATGTGATAATATGGATCATATCAATTCTCTGAGAGATGTTCTTCTTTATAATAAAATCATGTTTGTTACTGATACGTTCTTGACAAGTTAAATAGAGGAAGTCACAAATTAAATACGTACGTACATATACAGTGCCGTTTATTTCATAACATAGATATGATTATTTTACCGTTGCTTTCACGTTGGATTTCAGTTAATAAAATTCACTGAATCTTGCTCATTTTAAGTTCATGTAAACGGATTTATATCTTTCGAACACATTTCAGTTGGTGATGCTAAATTTCAAGTTATTGGATACTTGATCATTCCAACAAATTGCAGTTGGTCGGTTGTCCCAGTTATTTAACTTACAATTTTTTAGATTGTTGGATATTTGACATTTAAAATGATGGTCGTTGTATTAGTTCGCAAAGGTTGTGTTGCTCTCACAAAAAAAAAGCCTGTGTTGCTCTCACTTACCATGTCAAAAAAAGAGAATTCAAGGAGGAAATGTATGTTCAGATGGTGCTGTTTTGTTTAAAATTTTAACATTGAAATAAGAGACCATCATTCAACATAAAAAAAATATTATATGTTGTCAAATTTACTTGCCAAAAGTTCTAAAATGTTCTATAAACAATTTAATACAAAAGATACCAAAAGTATTAGGATGGTTTTATTTGTTTACAATTTTCTAAAAGTTATAAGCTGTCAATTAACCTTTTATATTTTTTAAAAAGTTTTATAAAGTTTAAAATATAAATTTAAAATA
>LPNX010021173.1:304100-384891 GCA_001517045.1 Pseudotsuga menziesii
AAACAATTTTGATAATAATAGCATCATTAAAATAGATATAGATGCCACATATTAGTTGAGTTATGTTATAATTTTATGTCTTCACACGAGTCAAACTTTTGAAACACAACATTGCCTCCGGATACAAGACCATTACAAAAATACATTCAAAATACAATTTAATTTTTGTTTGTTTGCTGGTTTCCAAATTTAATATATATTTTATTCCAATCTATCAAATATGAATAATAGTAGATTAGTGATACTCACATAAGAACATCTAATGTGTTAGTGACGAGTGTATTCTCCTTCTATCTTTGATTAGATTTTGCTTAGAAATCCATGTTGGCATAGTGCTTGCAGGGATTGCAAGTATGGCTTGCCATTACTTATTAGAAAAGCATGTTTTTGAAGTATTTAGCAAACAAAACCCTCTCCATATATCTTCCATAAAGAATCCTTCACAACCTGAATTACACATTGCAATATCAAATGAAGGCACATCAACATTCTCATCACATGAAGTATGTTGTAAATGTTGAAGAAGTATATAATCACATGAACTATGTTGTAAATGTTAAAGAAGTATATAAGCGAGTCAATTGAGATGCTCTCAAGTGTAATAACATCATGTGATTAATATCAAGGACTAAATAACTTTATAGCATTGAAAGTAGAAAGATCAAGCAATCTTGAGTTTAAGAAATCTATAATATTTTGAACATATTCCATCGCGAGTTGCTTACAATTCTCTAGTGAATCATCAATGTGGTATTTTTGTGTATTAGCATGATCATTGTGAATTTATGGAACTACCATGTAAAGAAAATCATGTTTATGAATAGTTCTCTCTTTGTCCCTGATTTCTAGATTTAACCCAATTTAGACGCCTTTAAGAAACTAGATAAGTAGAAAGCACCCACCAAGCACCATTTGGAAATGTATCATGTCTCAAGAATAGTCTCCTCAAAGTGTTGACAGTGACATGAATTGTTGACCCAAGAGAAGTCATATCAATGTGATCCTCCTCACTCTTTTTTGTTTAACTCGCACATTAAATCAACAAGCATATATAAGCAAAAATGTACATATAACATATTCTTACTTTATCACACCAATATTCATTCTTTTTTTTCCACAAGCTTAGTATAGTAGGCATCAATCTTATTAGTGTTTCAACAACTTCCCCCTTATATAGCCATCTAACTGAATGAATTTGAAGACAATTGAGAGTTTCAAGTTCCATCATTTCTTGTAGTGCCACAAGTTCATTATTTCTTTAGTTGAATGATGCACCTAAGAATTTATTTTATTTGTCAATTCATCAAAAAAATTAACTAGGAGAATATTTTTGAAGCATCTAATGCTACTAATTCCTCTTGATGAGAAATCCAATGAACACATACCAAATTTAGAACATCTTTCTTCAATAAGGTGACAAATCCATTTTCATTCCCAATCATTGAGGAAGCACGATCTATAGAAAGAACTATTAATTTGTTATTTGGTATGCCATTTTAAACTTTAAATGTTAGCAGTGCCTCATAAATAATTATCTATAGAAAGAACTATCAATTTGTTATTTGGTATTCCCTTTTAAACTTTTAATGTCTACAATGCCTCATAAATTGTTTTTTCTTTACAGTCATATACATTCACAAAATTCACAAACTATGACATAGGTTCTCCTAAACCCTCATAAAATTCACAAACTATGACAAAGGTTCTTCTAAACCCTCATTAAATTCACAAACTATGACATAGGTTCTCCTCAACCCTCTTAATCTATTTCTTTCATACATAAAAAGATGCTTTTCAAAGCTACAATTAGTACTTTCATCCAACATAAAAGAGACGAAAGGACTCTCTAACATTTTTTTGAATTGTATCTCTTCAAGGTACTCGCAAATAGAAAGAATAAATTTATTTTCTACCATCCAATTTGTACATCATGAATAATCTAAATGTTTTAGAATATTTATCATGTTTAATGAAATGACAAGGGAGCACAAAGACTCATTGTTGAAAAAGACTCATATGTTGAAATAGACAAATCGTGTTGGGTGACCAACTATGTAAGTTTAATTGTTGTAACAAACCTTTCCTTGTTAGCATCATTGATTTGGCTTATATGCTCTAGAATTGATTTTTTTTCATTTCCACAAATCCATTGTGATATTGAAAACTTATGGGAATTTGAATTTGCATGGATAATAATGGCATAATGTTGCATTGAAGCACAACTATTTCCAAGTCCCCATGGGACAAGTGCATTATACGTTTCACACCATTCACATTTCATAACATGTTTCGCTTCATGAAGTAGACATTTTACCCAAGGATATTTTGTCTTCCAAGTATCTCTAAAGTCCCTTCTAAATATTTTATTTTCCTATTACGAAGTTCCCATACATCAACTTATTGGTTAACCTCACTCATATCATCACAACATATCTTGGGGGTAATTTCAATAGTGGATGTTTACAACTAAGATAAAATTGTTCGTGTTGCTAGTTCACATAAGGATACTTTATTATAGCTAAAAATTATATTCCCTTGTGTAATTAGTTATCCGTATCATGAATTGTGTATGAATTGTGAATCGATGTTGGATAATTGTGTGTGTAGTATAGTGAACTATTTTTTTTTCTATTTGGATTGACACTTTATTGTTGTGTGTGTGAGAGAGAGAGAGAGAGAGAGAGAGAGGCAGGGTGGCTGGTGTCCCCCACAATAGATGCAATAGGGAAATCAAATGCAGACACCTTGGATGCAACATGGGGGGTTGCAGTAGGGGGGATGTATGAAGCCAAGGGAAAAGGTGGTGGAGGTTGTAGTGTTAAACCCTCACGGGTTGTAGGATGGAAGGAATAACCATATGAGGGGATGGTCACACCAACGGTTGGTGCAAGGTGGCCAGGGAATGAATTGATGGAATGTGGTTGTGGTGAGTGCATGTGGAGTATGGGTACCTACATATAAATTTATAATATGATCGTTAGTACCAAAAGATGAGAGTTAACCAAAATAAGAACAAGATTCACATTTAAAAAAAATCATTAGTACTTGGGAATTTACCCCACATGGAAATAGATATTCACTATCCTCGATTGAAATCTCTAGAAATGAAAGAATGCATACTCAACAACATTTAAAATTTCCTCTTTTTGCAACTAATAATATGGAAATTATTTTCTCCATTGTTTATTTCTTATACTTTTTTTGAAATATTAGCATGAATTTTTTAAAAGAAGATACCTTGATGGTGATAATTATGTGATGATCTATCTTGTCTCGTTGACAAAATGGTTTGCAAATAACCACTTCATTACTTAATGGAAATAATAACATGAAAATTAGTGTCTCTAATGATTGAATAGGAGTATTATAACATGTGGAATGTATTGATTTTCCTTAGCTTGTGGTTTTTATGTGTAATGTTAGAAACAATGTTACCATAGTCAAATATCACTATATTAGGATTTTTTCCTACATTAATAGTTCTCTTCTAAAACATTTGTGTATATGTTGGCTCCTTCATCTTTGAAGAAGTCCGAAAATGGTGGAGGAAGAGAAGACCAAAGAAGGAAGTGAAAAAAGAAAGTTGAAGTTGTGGAAAAGAAGTAACGACTGCAATAAGTTTTAAACCAGTTTCGACCCGATTCGTGAGTATAAAAGGAGGCAAAAGGTGAGAAATATTAGGTAATTGATTCGAGTGATATCATAGCTATATGAATATAGAGACAACCAAACCCGTATCAAAATACATGTATCTAGGTTTTGGGTTTTGTTCATTTGGTTGCATATGCTATGAGGGGTAATCCCATAGTGATTAAAAGGCCTTAGATCTGTGATATAATTTGTTGTAATGAAGGAGTATTTTATATAATAAAAATTATTGTTAGGCCCCTCAAATTTTATGTGTTATGTCTATGCTTGTTTCTTTTTTTCGTCATGCTATGCTTGAATGGACAATGCATTTGAATAAGTAATGTTGCAATGTACTTGGATGAATAATGTTGTGATGGATATTATTGCGATATGAGTGACAAAAACCACCCAACTGTATCCATACAGTTAATCACTCCCTATATTATGCCAGTCTTGGATATGTTTCGAGTGGGTACTTCCCCCTTAAGGGGATTGAAAATGCCAACACACTAGACTACAATAACATACTTTTGTTGGCCCATGCACAAGGACCTCGGTCTCAATTTTGTGCCACAAATGGTTTCGTTGCCAAGACCTTTTTTAATGAGACTTTGTTAACTATATGGATACCTATGTGAAAATGTGTCAATTCTAGTTATGGTGGGATAAGAAGCTTGAAAATTTCGTATCCTAGGAGGGTAAACTACAAGGGTGGGAAGTATCCAAGCTCAGACAATATCTTTTCTTCATAGGTCCACCACTAGATTAGCACAATGTTTTATTGGTTGATCTTCTAGTAACCCTAACAAAGTTGTTAAAACAACTTGTGAAAGCACCTAAGTACCGAAATAGACAAAATTATACTAGACTGCAAGGGATTTGATCAAATTAAATCAGCTAAATTGATCCTTGACTTTATTCCTTGATTTATGGATAGAAATCACTCGAACTGGCTATATTTTTAAATTTGCACCCGAGAACAACCCATCAACATTAAAATTCAAGGATGAAATCAAGAGAGTATCCATTAGAAGACTATTAAAGGATGTTTTGGACTGTGGATTAAAACATGGATCATTGAATTTGGGTTTTTTCCTCTAGAATGGATTAGAATCATTAGAGGAAATTTCAATTGAACATGGGCCTTCAAAAAATAATACAAATTCCATGTCATCATGTATTAGCCAATAAAAATGATTTAAAATTAAAAAAGGGAGCACCTCTTAAACAATTTTTTAATATAAATTTGGGGATAAGTATAAAAAAAAACTACTTTTTTTGTTCGTATTTTCGACATATCTCCTTGTGTTTTTACTCAATTTTCGATTGGGAGAGCTCGTTGGATGCAGAATTAAATTCCGCATCCAACGAGTATCCGCTCAACATACTTTTGACGTGCCCCGCTACCCAAAAAATAGGAAATACAAGAAAAAATGTGCTGATGACATCATCATCACATTTTTTCAGATATTTCTTGTTTTTGGGGTAGAGGGGCCTGTCAAAAGTATGCCAAGTGGATACTCATTAAATGCAGAATTTAATTCCACATCCAACAAGCTCTCTCGATCAAAATTGGAGTAAAAACACAAGGAGATATGTCGAAAATACGAACAAAAAAATAGTTTTTTCTTTTCTTCCTCCAAAATTAATAAATATTATTTTATTATTTTAACTATTATTTTATTAATTTTCCTCAGGAGGCCCATTTTGAGTTGAAATTTCCTCTAATGGGAGGAGTAAAAACCTTGTTCCTAGGGGGAAAAGTCACGGTGATGATGTTACGGTGTGGGAGGTAGATTACTATCATCGGAGGAGGTTGAAAATGATAAAGCTAGGGATGAGCGAGCAGAGCAAAGATCATAAATACAAGAAAAATGATGGAAAGAATAGATGAGAAAGACATGAAGAAGAAGTGTGCAACTGAAATAATAAATAAGGAATGAGGAGACTAGTGAAGAGAGTCAAGAGGAGCTATGCTAGATGAAGAAGAAAGAGAATATGACTTGTGCTAGGCTAGGAGAAAATGGGATGGAGGTACAAAATATCCTAGTTAGAGGAAGTTGGGATGAAGGCCCAAGCAAGAGTAAAGATAAAAAATAATAGTTGTGACATAATGAAGTGTTATATCAGTGACCAGAATTAGCCCTGGATGTAGTCAAGGATAATCAAGAATGATCACTACTTGTGGAAAACAAAAGTACCCTAGAAATAAAATTCTCGATTTTCGCAAAAGTAAGAACCATAATTAATGGAACTAGAACTCGCCTAATTGAACCGCAGTAGCACCTACAAAATCAGGTAACAAACTATCAAAATTTTGTTTTACAATTACCTTGGCATAGTCAGATGAATAGTAGTACCAATAGTTCTCAAAGTAGTTCATTAGTAGGAGGAAGAAGTAATAATTCTAAAAAAACTTGTAGCAACATTATAGAACGACCAAGACCCCAAGGATTTATATTGATAGTAACTCTAATGACAACAATGGAAGGAGAACCAATAGGACCACCCCTAAAATTTATAGAATTTTTTGGGAATGGGAAAGAAGATAATGCAGCTCAACATTAGTTTCTCTGTGAGGCAATATGGAACTCTAGGGAGACCTAGTGGCATCCAAATTGGTAGAGTTTCATACGAACCTACGTGGAATGGGTTACAATGGTACATGGGGTTGATCAAAAGGCATGATTCAAACACACTAGCTCCCACTTTAGTGGAAACAAAGAGACTATTTTTGGATGATTTTTCATAAATAAAGTATGAACATCAAGGTGTTGTGGGATTAAGGGAAATACAATAAATGAAAAAAGACTCATCTTGAGCATACATGTGATGATTCAAATATTTTCCAACTAAATTATAATATCCAGTCCATGAGGCCCATCATAAGGAGTGGTTTATTTAAGGTTTTATTCCATTGACACATATACCTCTATCACACCAAGTAATATATTCACTTAGAACCGCATTAGTGTAGACAATGAAGACTGAGGCGATGAAAAACATTTCTATACTCCATGGGAGTTGGAACTTCATCCTCTTTTAGGAAGTTGTAACAAGTACATAAGAAATTGGTAGAAATAATTGAAATACTCTAAGAATTGAATATACCAAAATCATCTCGATCACAAGTATGGTGTACTGCTTGCATTATGGAAGGATATCATGCTTCAGAATTTCCCAGGGCAAGAGGGGACAAGTTCCCTTGAATGGATAATTCAATACAGGGTTGAGTGTGACAATTTCACATGTTGTTGTGGTGAATCCATTTCATTCCATAAGAAAATCATTGTATCTAGAGCTACCATGTACTTCTCCAAATGATTACTACTAGATATGCAAATCATTCCTGAATCAATAGAAGTGCGCCTTGGTAATGAACATGGTCTACTGTGACTTATGGGGATATATTATACATAGCACTGAGAAATGCATAGTCTTGTATTCCTTAATAGAAAGGATAGAATATTCCATATACCTATTAGTTGATCAACCCTCAGGGACAGCGGGAGGGGGCCATGGGCAAGGATTTAGAGTCGAACAAGGAGGAGGTCATACAAGTCCTCTATGGAGTTACAACTATAATGAAATTGTCCATCTTTCCTATGATTGTCCTTTTCCCAAAATACCATGGTGTACATATTATCACACTAACACTCACATTTTAGAGTAATGTATCAAGTTGATTACCAAATAGGAAGATCGTGCAATATGGAACGCTAGGGTGACCTAGTTGCATCCAAATTGGTAGAGTTTCATATTTACAATGATACATGAGGTTGATCGAAAGGTAGGATGCAATTTAGGGAAATTCAGAAGATGCATAGAGAATATGCCTAAGCATATAGATGATGCTTTAGGGATGTGTCGAATAAATTAAAATATGTATCCCATGAGTCCCATCATAAGGAGTGGTTTCAACAAGGTTTGCTTCCATTTAAAAGTATACCTCTATCATAGATTCACCTAGAACCACATTAGAGTAGGCGATATGGAATTCTAGGGAAACCCTATTGGAATCCAAATTGCTAGAGTTTTAGATGTATGGATTTACAATGGTACATGATGTTGATTGAAAGGCAAGATACAAACACTCATGTTCCCACTTTAGTCGAAATAAATAAATTTTTTCTTGATGAGTTTTCACAACTAAATTCTGAACATCAAGGTGTTGCGGAATTAAGGAAAATCCGTCAAATTCGTAGAGAATTATCTTGGGCATACACATGACACTTCATAGATGTGTTGACTAAATTAAAATGTGTAGTCCACAAGGAATGTCATAAGTAATGGTTTATTCAAGGTTTGCTTCCAGTGACAATGATACCTCCATCACAACTAGTAATCGATTCACCCATAACCACTTTAGAGTAGGCGACGAATATTGAGGTCATGAAAAACTATCTAGACTCCATGGGAGTTGGAATTTTATCCTCTTCTAGAGATATGGAACAAGTACATAATAAATTTCTGGAAATAACTTAAAGACTCTAGGATTTGAATATACAAAAGCAAACTGACCACATGTATGGTGTATTGGTTTAATGATGGGATGACATCATGATTTTGAATGTCATAGGATAAGAGAGGGACAAGTGACATCGAGGGGACAAGTTTTTTTGGGTGGATAGTTCAATATGGAATTCCTGAGAGACTCTAGTGGCATCTAAATTGGTAGAGTTTCATACAAACCTACATGGAAGGGATTTATAATGGTACATGAGTTTGATAGAAAGGAGGGATCCAAACAATCTAGCTCCCACTTTAGAAAAAGAAAAGAAACTATTTCATTGTGATGAAATATGGAATGTTAGGGAAACTTCAGTGGCATCCAAATTGGTAGAGTTTTAGACGAACCTACGTGGAATGGATTTATAGTGGTACATGAGGTTAATTGAAAGGCGAGATACAGACACACCAGATCCCACTTTAGCAAAAACAAAGAAACTATTTTTGGATGAGTTTTCACAACTAAATTCTGAACATTGAGGTGTTGCCGAATTAATGGAAATACATTAGATGCGCGTAGAATTATCCTAGGAATATGTGATACGCTTCAAGGATGTGATAACAAAATTAAAATATCTAGACCATGAGGGACATCATAAATAATGGTTTATTTAAATTTTTTCATCATTTAAAAGGATATATCTATCACAACAAGTAATAGATTCACCCATAACCACATTAGAGTAGGTGATGCAGATTGAGGAAATGAAAAACTATACAGAATCCATGGGTGTTGGAACTTCATCCACTTCTGGAAAGTTGTCATAGGTACATAATAAATTGGCAGAAGTAACTGAATGAATTTAGGAATTGAATATACCAAAAGAAACATGACCATAGGTATGGTGTATTGGTTTCACGATAGAAGGACATCATGCTTCAGAATGTCCCAGGAAAAGAGGGGGAAAACTTCCGTCAGGTGGATAGTTCAATACAGGGTTGAGTGTGACATTTGCATAGGTTGCTGCAATGAATTTATTTCATTCCATAGGAAGACCATCTATCCAGATCCACCAAGTGCTTCTCCAAATGATATGACTTTACTCGATTCCACAAAATAATTCCTCGATACCCAACATGGTATAATATGAATTCAGTCAATCTACTATCTTTATCACTAAGAAATGTGTAGCCTTGGATTACTTAAATGAAAGGATACACTATTCCACATACTAGGTATAGGACCAACCTTGAAGAATAGGGGGAGGAAGACATGGATGAAGATTTGTACTTGGATGAGGAGGATCTCATTAAGGTCCCTTGTGAAGTTACAACTATCATGAAATTGGTCATCTTAGCCATTATTGTCCTTTTACCAAAATACCATTGTGTACATATTGTAGCACTAGCACTCACACTGTGGAGGAATGTTCTAAGTTGATCACCAAATGGGAAGATCATGCAAGAAGAAAGACAAACTTTATAAACTGTGAACCCCAAGAATACCGAACTACAGTAGGTTTTGTTGTCACTTTGGTAGGAACGAGAGCCAAATTATATCAAAGATGACCAAAATTATTGTCCATTAGTAAGGAAAAATGAAAATAATACTAATTATATCCAATTCAATAGAAGGGGATCTACTAGAAGACTATGGACATGTTTTATCAAATTCCAACTCCACCATCCCTAGAGAATACAAGATCCTCTCACCAGCTCAAGTAAAATGATATAAGATATGAGGGAGAGGAATTAGGAACTGATAAAGAAAAGGACTATATTTCATTGTGGTTTCACTTACTAAAGGATATTTTGGAAGATGAGAAATCCACTCAGAATTTACATGGTGTACTTTGAATCTTATTTGATGTTATAGAAATTGATGGTGAAATATGTTCCTCGCTATCAGAAAGAACCCTACAATTAGTACGATAAAGGTGAAGGAAGAGGATTATATTAGAATGTTTTCTAGATTCCCAAGTACATGGCTATGATATTAATATTGTGATGTTGGACTCAGGTTCAAATGTAAAAAACTTTCCAAAGAATTCATGGGAAGCAATGGGTTCCCCAACTCTTGTCTATTCTCCCATCTAGTTGCATATGGAAAATCAGTATTGCATTTTCCCCATTGGTTTTCTAGAGAATGTTGAAGTTGATTTGGGGGGTGTCAAAACCAACATATATTTTGATGTAATTGAGATCATGGGTGAGATGGATCCCTATCTAAAATTTCTTGGAATTGAATGAACCCATGAAAATTATGGGATAATTAATTTGAAAAAAAAATAATTACCTTCGAAGATGATGGCATGAAGGGGATGCAACTATGATATAAGCATTAAGGTCCACAATACACAGAGACAATTCAAGAAATATCAAATGGGATGTTTTTTACATCATTTTTTCTTTAATGGCAAGAAAGAGGGGAGACTATGTGAATACAATTGTAGAGGACTCAACCTAGCTATATAAGTATCCAATCATTTGACAATGATTCTGAAGAGGCTTGGGACAATTAGAAAAATGTAGGTCATGAGCTCTCATTCAGGAAGTGTGCAATGGTGAAACTAGTTTAATGGAATGGCATAGAACCAAATAAGACATCAACATATGATGGAACCAGCTACTTAGAGACATTCTTGTATAAAATGGAATCTTCAGTGAATGAAGAATAATATATGGATTCCTTGGATGTAGTGCTTAGAAGGAATCCCACAAGATGGTGGGAAATGCACAAAAATGATATTCCTGGCTGGGACACAATTCAACTAACTTTGATGATCAGGTTCAAGCCATATTTTCATGTTAATATGGTGGAATAATTTGACGTGGGGGATACCAATCCCATCAAAGTACATTTACCTATGTGAGCATTATTGGAATTCACGAGACTTACAACCAAAGTTTTGGGTTCACCAATTCTTTCACGAGCTCATTCCTATCCCAAAATCTTGGTATCTACATGAAGTAACAAGGAGACAGACAGACTATTGGAAGAACCTATGTTGAAATTTTTGTTAATATTTATACTTCTCTACAACAAGTGACATGGTAACGAAGGAATTAAGATCCATCAAGGGCATCCTATTTACCGACTAGTAGATAAAGGTGGGCCACTCATATGTATGTCCATCACATTAATAATTAGTGAACATTCACTTTTCCATCCCTAAAATAAGACAACCTATTTTTCTCAAAGGTAGATCAAGACAATCCAAAACTAGATGAATTAGAAAAAATGATACATCTAACCTTTCAAGAGTTGTAAGGAACCAATAAAGTTCGATAGAACAAACCCAAAGACACCAGAGAATTGTATACACAACCTTTTAAGTTAAATAAAATCAATATCAACACTGGAGACAAACCGAAGATGACAATTATTTGTGACTACTAGGATGACAAAATAATATGTGAGGTCACATCATTATTAAAAGTATATGAAGAATTATTTCAACAAATCCTCAAAGAAATAAATGGAATTCATGGAGACCTACTTTAGATGAATATTTCACTAAATATAGATTCAAATCCTATAAAGCATTGTTCATATTGGTTGAATGATCATATAAAGAAAAAAGTGAAGAATGATATTGACTGCATGTTGAGTGCAGACCTAATTTTTTTAGTTGATGAGTCTGAATGGATCAACCTCACAGTGATATGAATCAAGAAATATATAGAGGACATCAAATTTATCTAGATCAAGAAATATATAGAGGACATGAATTCAATTTTTTGTTGATTTCAACATCTTGAATGTTTGTTGTGTCCATGACCCATTACTAACATTGTTCAGTGACAAAGTATTGGATTAAGTGGCATGAAATGAAGCATACTCCTTCACTAATGGATTCTTGAGATACAATCAAGGATCACTGAATAAGATAAGAATAATACTACATTTACTACTAAATGTGGACCATTCACATATAATTTCATTCCATTTTGGATTAAGAATGAACCACCTATATTCTTGAGAATAATGATTGCAACTTTACTTGAATTCGTTTATAAGTTATTACAAGTCTATTTGGATGACTAGATAGTCTACAACTTACTCAAAGACTATGTTTCTCTTCTTTGACTTATGTTGGATCATTGTAGAGAGATGGGGATTTCTTTGAACCTATAGAAATGCATATTCTGTGTACCTTTTGGGAAATTGTTGGGACACATTTTGTGTAAATATGGAGTAGTGGTAGATGTTGTGAAAATTACAAACATTGTGAATTTATAGGCCCATGCGATAGTAAAATATTTGTGATATACCTTTGATCATACTGGATATTATAAAAGATTCATCCACAAATATGCATCCATCATTGCATCGTTAGAGAAAGTATTGAAAAAAATTGAGACTTTAGATGGAATGAATATTGTGACAAATCCTTCAACACACTCAAAGAAAGAATGGTAAACACCTCGATCCTAGTATTTCCTGATTGGAAAAAGGAGTTCCATGTTCACATTGAAGCATCAAGAGACTCTCTGTGTGTTATATTTTCCCATCCATGAGAAGGTGAGATGGAGCATCCAATTTATTTCACTAGTAGAAATTTATCACAATAAGAGCGCAACTACATGACAATAGAGCGAGAAGGTTTGGCTATGATTTATGCATTATAGAAGTGGTACCACTACTTAATGATATGACACTTCAAATTTTTCATAGATCACTCTAATGAATTTTAATTTTGGTTTCAAAAACCATCCTTTCTTTGGTAAACTAGATCACTATAAAACCCAACTATGAGATAATATACATAGACTAAGACAAAGAAGGAACTTAGTTTGGATCATATGCAGATTTAGAAATATTTTTTTTGTTGATTAATTATTTACCTTTTTTACAACTAATGTGCCACAAATATACTAATAACCTGGTCATCTAGTAGAGTACGAAGGAACCATGTTCCATCTTACATTATCTATGACTCAACACCAAGAAGGAGTGCCATTTTTTACTAAGTTCAATATTATTTGAAGATGTAGGAAAATGATGAATGACCAATACTAGTTTTGATTTCAACGCTTCCATTTTTTACTAAACATGAATACCCAGTGTTAAATCCTTATCACTAATGAATAAAGCACTCTCAGTTTTGACCAACATGTCCAATTTCAACAGATAGCACATAGGTAGTAGAATTGACGTGACTTAATGATTTATCATTTGGATGCCTACTACCCAAGATTAAAATATCCCACGGATTCTATACATATCTTGAGTGATCACATCAACACACTCGACATTAATTGCATGAAGATATTTTACATAGACTAGATGTTAGCAATTAGAATAGCGATACATTTTTATATTTAAACTAGAAGGGAGCAACTAGTGGGGCTAGTGACCATTTTTGTTATGAAATCAATTTTGATTATAGTTTGAAGAAAGATGCTAAGTCATGTTGTTAACCAGTTATTTTTAATACAAATGAAGACTCTTTTTCTCCATCTTATTGAGTAATATTCCATTCTTGTACCACCTTGGATTTGTGTGTTAGATATATTTAATGTTTTAAGTATGAATGTTGATAGAACAGAGCATATAGTGTAGGTTTACTACAGTTTGTATAAGACTCACAATATTCCAAATTTGATAGATTTAATGAATTTTTTTAAGTAATTTTAATTCATCGTGAATATGCTTTTGTTGTTTCTTCGATCTAAAGTTAATTTATTTTCACATGGGACTTTATTATCAGAACTAGGAAAATAATAGTATGGGATTGGTATGTTTATGGTAGGGTAGATTAGGAGGTTTTTAAAAGCTCTGTTAAAACTAGGAAAATCGTTTCTTAAAACCTGCCTTTGAAAACAACCGAAAAAAGGATATGTGCCTAACTACATAATGAAGATACATGTTTCTTGCAACTCCTAGATTTTATCTTGAATTCTCTTTTATTTTTATAAGTAATGTTTTAGATATAATTGAATACTACTAGGCATCATTAGTTTCTCTTTGTAGTGGCATAAATTTTGCATATTCCTCATAAGTTTGTATGAATCCCTGGGTTTGTCAATTAAAGTAAAATGTTTATAAACACCACTCTTGTTGATATCTTGTCTTGATCATGGTGGGTTCACTTAATGAAATTTTTACATAGCATGACCATTCATAGGATATTAAAGTATATCCCTAATTCACTAAATATTGGAAAATTCTTCCTTAAATTGTATTGTTGAACCCCCCCTCTCAATATACCTTTCCAATTAACAAAACCCCTAGTTTCAAAAGATATTTTAGATATCCATTTGCAACAACACCTTTACATAATATTATCAAGTTGTAATAAACAAGATCCCTAACTCATCTTAGTATAAGAAAACATGATGCTAAATAAAATAATAGTATAATTCTAATAATGATCCCATTGGGATTGCGGGGTTAACTGGTCAATTTCTAGTGTTGGATAGTGGAAGACAAAACAAATTAGTAATGGGGAAGAAAAAATCTTAAAATAAAACCTAGTTGAGAGATCAATGTAACGAAGAACGTAAAAGATAGATAGTCCAATAGTTAGTGTAATGCTTGGAATATATGATAATTGTAGATGTTTCACACCATATCCTGCCAATCAACCAAATTTATATCATGTAAATACAAGTATATACATAGAGAGCTCATGTTATCTATAATATTAATAAATTAATCTCAATTAAAATGAAAAATTGAAACCATTTCATAGATGGACTTCCATAGCTTCCTATAAAAAAAATATCATTGATATTTGAACCCAAATGATCATATAAAAAATCCTCTTCCTTTCTTATAACACAATATCATCATGTGCATAGCTTGGATTTGGGTCATTCACAAGATGCAATGAATTTCCTGCACTTCCTCTACATTTATTATTTCAATTAAGGGAATTAACAACAATAAATTACCTTTTCTTGGGTTATATCTAGTTATTTTTATCTTTATGGGAGAGGGGAAAATATCCATTGTTAACTTTTTAAGCATGAAATACTTATAAAGATATACATATGGTGAAACTTATTTGATACTATTTCATAGTAACTATAGCACATAGGGTATGCAAATAAGGATTTATATTTTCACCTATGTTCATGTCAGTTTCAATACAATATTAAGATGGATTCCTTGCATACAAGAATTGAAATTACAATTATGAATGTTCCAAATATAAATCAATAGAAGAATACAAAAGATTGAAATAAATAATTAGTCAAAAAATATTGATTTAAATTTTCTTCGTTATAGTGGGCCAAAAAAGATTTATCTCACTTTTCTTGGTTGTCGTAGAACATGGTTTGATTGAATCTCAACACCCACCTAAAACCAACCTAAAAATTTATTCTAAAAAAAAAAGACTTTATAAGTCCAATAATTTGAAGGTATAAATATAGCCTACGATTTGGAGGTTATTCCTTAGCATTAGTTAGGAATGATATGAATCCATCCCATGATTTGCAGATATGAATCTAGCCTACAATTTGGAGGTATGAATTTAGCCCATGATTTGGAGGTATGAATCAATCTCATGATTTGGAGGCATGAATCCATTCCATCATTTTGAGGTTATTCCTTAGCCCACCCATATAAAATAACTCCCAATATTTATATTACTATGTCAAATTAAAAATCCCCCCCATTGACCCCTTAAATACAAAGCAATATATTTTTGAGGTTTTTAGGAGTATTCAAACCCCCAATATGAATGGACGTGATATGATATTTTATCCCTAGTGAACCCACCATGGTATTGATAGGATATAATATTAATGATGATTGAATAGGCTCATCACACTCTGCTCTGAATTATCTAGTAAACAAGATAGTGTCAGACAAAAGAACCTACATAAGGATGGACCCACCATCAACTTTGCTCCCATTGATGCCATAAAAACCAGTCCAACTATTCTTTTGGAATTTATAAGTCATAATGACTAGATCCTCCAGATAAAAGGTTGTTCATGTGATCTCAACAATCACTTTCAACATTTTAAAAATCAATTATTTCGCCACTCCATTATGTCACACCATTAATGTTTAATATTTACAAGCTTTCTTATTAAAGAATGGCAATTTCAAATGTTTGATTTTCTTAAGATCTGATTAGATTATCTAGGATATTTATCTGAAAGAATAAAAAGTATAACAAAATGCATAAGATATAAAAGATACACAAGAAAAAAATATTTTCATCAGGGAAACCATAAAAATGAAAACCCCGCAAACTTCTTCACGATAGTATTAAATTGAGCACATAGATCTGTGGACAAACACACAACTCACAAGATAGATCACACAATTTACTCAGTTATTGAAGAATGAAACCATGCAAAAATGGCTTGCAGCTATGAATGTTTTTCATTAATCAAAGAATAATTAGATAATAATTACAATGAAGTACAATGGATTAAATAGCCACATGCAATTTGAATCCACGTGAGGAAATTCAAATTTATTAGACTCTACTTGACTGTAGGTAACTAAGACCTTGTCTAAATCACTGTTGGAGGACTCAATAGTTAACTGACCTTGTCTAAACCATTACCAGAGTTCAGCGGAGTTCTAAAATACAACTCAAGTGTCTACTTCAGTGTTGACGGAGGCTAACTAACTGTGGTAGGTGATAAATGCGCCTCTCCTACATGCAACCATGCAAACCTAGCACTAATTGAATGTAGAGGACTAGAAATAAATGTAACTAACTCTTAACTCAGTTTGACTAGTCACTAACTGAACTCAACTAATGAAGGTTGGTATTGGCACTCCCAGTGGATCCTAAATTGTAGGAATTGATCTAGGAGACTCCTAAATTGATGCATGTAAGTGCAATTAGTGACAGTAGGCCTCAATTAGTGTTCCCCACACTTTAGTAACTGGAACATGTGCCCCAATTAGGTCAAGTGGACCCAATGGTGATAGTGATTAAAAATAGACTGGATGGACTCTTGGTTTAGACATGAATCTTGATTTAGAAATATGACCAAATTGGACAAGGGAGGATTAATAATCTTAACAAATAGTAATATGATCAAAATAAGTAATAAGAAATGTTTAGCATCTATCCGATCTCTCCTCCTCTGACTATCTCTCTCTCTCATGCACCTTAGAGAGTGTGTGAGTTGTGTAAATGAGGGAGAGCGCCTCCCTATTTATATCCTTTCAAGCCACTGACCAAATATAAGACCTGAGACTACATGTCATCTAACATGGGGCCCACTTCTCCTAGAGAGACCATAATTACATAGTACATGATGTGTTATCACCCCAGGAAACTCCTTTAGGTTGTAGCTCGATGATGCCTGGTAACTTAAATGTTTTTAATGGTTTTTCTAAATGGATCAAGTTAGATACCTAAAGGACCTCACACACTCAAGACATGCATAAAAATTAATCAAAAGATAAGGCTTCTAACCACCAATGTTCAGAGGGTTGATAATAAGGTGAATAAATGGAGAACTTACTATGCTGGCAAATTCATATATAAAGCAATCACATATGAATGGCTAATCATAAAAAGGAAAAACACTTGTAATTCAACTCATCAACACATATATAGGATGACAGCTATCTGGCATTAGATAAAAATAATAAACTTGAATCAGACATTCAAGCACAAGTACAGAACAGAAAAGAGATGGAACGTGAACATATAATGGAAAAACAGCTTATATTAAATGATGAATAACATGAGAAGCTTGATAACAAGAAGGGTATAAAAGTATCTGAAGTCAAACCTTTGCTTCAACATAAGTCTTAGGATTTATAGCCTTTACAAAATTTATTTCTGATTCTGAAATGTTGGATCTGATTTACTAAAAATAGATAAAATAACTATTTTTGCAAAATTAGGTCAAAAACCCTAATTTAAGTGCTAGCCTATATAACTCTAATACTTGTTCACTCCTTGAACTCTTTAACAATTGCAATGATCACTGAAGTAGAGCTATGACATGTTATTTGACAGATAAGCCATTATTTGTCAAAAGAAGATAGGGTTTGTGACCCATTTCACCTTGATGGCACCCTCAAAATTGGAACAAACCCCCTCCACTAGTGCCTTTCAACAATTTTCAGCTTCATAATTCATCCTTGAAGTGTTTGTATTCACCAAAGGTGGTTCTGTGTGCAAACATATCTTTCTGCACCCTAATTCAGAATCCATCATACTTCAATACAACATCCCTCATAATATGATCATACTTCAATTCAGAATCCCTCAATGTTTTTCTGAAAAAGGAAATGGGGTGATCAAGGCATTCATCATATTTCTTTAACAACACTGCTGCCACTATGTCATAGGATGCAAAGGAGAAAATGTAGAAACCCTTGGTGTAGTCTGGACTGATCAAAGTGGGAGCTTCCATGATATCCTTCTTGATGTCTTCAAAAGAGCTTCTTGCTTGCTCTATCCATTGGATTTCAGCTTCCTTCCTCAACATAGAGGTTATGTGCTTTACCAACTCAGAAACGTTTGGGATAAACCTCCTGACAAAATTTATCTTACCCAGAAATGACTGAATATCCCTTTTTGACCTAGGTATGGACAACTTCTATATTGATTCAACTGGAACAAGATCAATATTCACACCTTCAGCTGAAACTATGTGACCTAGGATTTTTCCCTCACTGAGTGCAAATTGAGACTTCTTTGGGTTCAGTGATATCCCAAATTTTCTACATTTCAGAAACACCCTCCTCAAGTGCTGTAAATGCTCTTCATGGATGTTGGAGTAAATAGTGAGGTCATCAATATATATGATAACGAATTTGTCTTTCAGCCCAAAAAAAGCTATGTCCATGGCCCTCTGGAAAGTGGCCCCAGCATTCATCGTCCCAAATGGCATTTTTGCATACATGAAGGTGCCCAAGGGAGTGGTAAACGTGGTTTTTTATTGATCATCAAGGTGCACAACAACCTAGTTGTATCCAGAGAAACCATCTAGGAATGACATGACACTAGCCCTCGAGACTCTTTGCAATAGATGCTCCATATTGGGTAATGGATAGTTGTCATTTTTGGATCATTTGTTCAGGTTTATGAAATCCACACATAACCTAATTTCTCCATTCTTCTTCTTGACCACTACTAAATTTGCAATCCATTTGGAATACCTGAGGGGAATTATGATTTTGGCTATAAGGAGATTTTATATTTCTTTCTCAATCCTAGGCAGTAGGAAAGGATTGATGGATCTCAGCTTTTGTTTGAAAGGGGTGGTGTCCTTCTCTAGGTGAATCCTATGTTGGATGATATTAGTGTCATAGGTTTTCAGGTCACTGTATTCCCATGAAAATATATCAGCAAACTCCTTCATCATGCTACAAAATTTTCACCTATGATCAGCAGTCAACTCGGTGGAGAGGTTTATGGATTTTGGATGACTTTGGATACCTATGTTTTTCTCTTGGAAAGCAGGATCTTTATCCCTTTTGGTAGGTTCAAATGGGACATCATTATGATCAAATAGCTCTTCCAGGGGCACTAGACCCCGAGGTATATAATTGCTAGGCAACTGAACAATGTTCTGATTACCTACTTTATATTTTAACTTGAGCCCCTGATATTCTTCCATGTTTAGGTTTTCTTGATCAATATGCATATCAAAAAATTCATCTACTACATGGAGGAATTTATTAAGCTCATCATCATTCTAAAAAACCTTCCAAAATTTTACATTATTAGGTAGGGATGGCCTGTACTTGACTTGGATATCATAGCTCGACTTAGGAGGAAAAGGGGGAACAAATAGACTTGCAGAGAAATCAAGGGAATTAGCTAGATGGTTCATAGCTCTAGGTATGTATGAGAGGTCAAAAAACATGAAACAGTCCCTGAGTTTCCATACCTCATCTTTGTAAGCTTTCAGTTTGACACTCTTTTCTTGAAAAGTGTTGTTCACTTGATGTATGATAAGATCTGCATCTCTAAATATATTCAAGCACATGATCCCAATTTCCATGGTAGCCTTCACTCTTAACAACAATGCTTCATATTTTGCTATATTGTTAGTAGGATTGAAATCAAGTTTATAATACAGATGGATAGTTTCTTTTGATGGAGAAATAAAAACTACACCTGCACCCGTTGAGACTTGATTACTGGCCCCATCAAGAAACATGCTCCATACAGAGGCCGTTACTTCCTCAGGTGGCTGATAGGTAGGATTTGGAAGCTGTATGGATGTTGTCTAGGAATCATCTATCTGCAAAATGCATGCCCCAAAGTCTATGTCTATTGCATATATGGGATGGTTTATAGAGTTCTTGGCATTACTGATGCTGTAGGTGAATTGGTTCTCCCTGTAGAGTCTCTTGGTCTCCCCTCCAAACATTGGGATTGTAGAATATGGAAGGTCCATCTAAAGGGTGCCACCTAGCCTTTTAATCCATGAGCAAGACAAAAGGAGTCCAAACTTAGGTGGGATATTAGCCACTACTATGTCCATCACTATACTTTTTGAAGGCAGCTAGGAGAGGTTTATGACAAGGTCTTTAATGAGGCCTAGGAATTTGACCTTCCTAGAGTCAAATGAGAACAGATCATGGTAGGGTTTTGTAATCCTGAGGCCAAGCTCATCTATCACTTCTTTTGGCATTAGGATATGGGAATCTCCTGAGTCCAGCAATCAGTTGTGAAGGATTTTATCATGGATGTTCAAATATATGTAGAAAGGTGGGAAAGACTCATCCAACTCTTCAATCATAGGTCCTAGGATTATTGTGGGCTTATCATATTGCAAGTTCACAAAGTCAGCATCTAGGGGTGTCCTTGGGTGAAGATATTTCAATATGGATGCCTTGAAGGCATAATTCTTCATTAGGTCTATCAAGGGAAAAGGGATTTTTAACTTCTAAATTTCTGACTCAAGATTGAAAGCATAGGATAATTTGTTAGAAGATCTTACCTCTTGTGGTGTGGCTTTGAGTTGAATAGGATCATGGGCTGATGGCTGTAATGGCCTTTGTTTTTGTTTTGGAGGAACATGCATCTTCTTTTCAAAAGCAACAATACTTTTAGTAGGAGGAGTAGGCTTCTTTGTGGGGGAAGGACCCTTCTTCATAGAAGCAAAAATTCTGGATCTCAAATTATAACCTTCCTGATCATCTTCCTGATATAAATATGATTCCATGATCTGCTCATTCATGAGGGATTCCCCATAGTTTGCTTGTGTCAAGAAAGAGAGATCAACTTCATATTCCATATAGTTGATATTGTCTTCTGCCTCTCCCTCTTCCTGAGTGAACTCTGGTTCTTCTTCTAGTATAACATTATGAAAAGGAGCTATGATCCTTTAATCCTCAGCTTGATTCCTATCCCTTTGAAGGATCTAAGCTAGTGGGTTATTTCTTCTATAAGGGACAAAATTAGGGTTTCTATGAGCAAAATCATTTGGCCCTTTACCCCTCATAGGTATTTGCCCCCATTATTTAAGCCTAGACATTTCAGCTATCAAACTATCCAACATTTTGGCCATTTTCTCAATTTTATTCTCTGATGAAGAGGCACCAAGAGGAGATGTGGGTTGCTTCTTCCTATCCACCTTTCCCTTAACCTTCTGAGATGCAATGAAATTGGACTCAAATTCAAGAGCAACATCTTGCATGAGTGACAAAGAAGCTGATATTCTTTCTTTGAGAAGAAGGCAAAACTCAGAATCAAAGGAATTGGCAGAGGTGATTTTGGCTAAAGTGTCAGTTGGATTGATCTTAGCAGGGATCTTGTTGAACATCTTGTTAAATATTTTGGTGAAGTTAGAAACAGACTCACCATTCTCTCTCTTCAGATTGCTAAAATCAGTGATATAGTAAAGGTGTTCTCTTCTCTCTCTCCAGTGCTTAAAAAATATGTCATATAGGGATTCAATGCCTTCCATTGATCCAGCAGGCAACTCTTTGAACCATTTCCTATCCTGACTATATAGACTTTGCACAAAAACCCTAGTCCACACATCCTCTTGTTCAATGTTTATGTTCTCAGCATAACTGTAGAATCCCTCTAAGTGTTCTTCAGCTATGAAATCTCCCTACCTAGTAAACTTAGGAATGTATTTGAGATAATCTCCAATAGGCATAGCAGAGAGGGGTTTAGGCAAATTCAGAGGGGCGTATATGGAAACAAGGATCCTTTCCATTTTGGTCAGAGGGGTAGCCATATTGGAAGTGGGTATGGAAAGGGTAGAAGGAGATACCACTGGTGTGGGTGGTAGCTGAGAGATTATTCGAGGTGGATTTATCTCAGTGGAAATGACAAGGATTGGATCTATACAAGTAGCGGTGCTTGAATATTCCTTAGCCCTAAAATTTTATGATTTAACTATAAATTCCTGAGAATTATATGTTTCAGCAGAAGAATATTGAAATGGAGGTCTATTTGATATAAAAACCAAAAATACCTCTTGAAATGCCTGATATAGCTCCTCTTGCAGCTCTGGATGTCTGTCTTAGTGAAGCCCTAGCTCTTCTTAGAATCTCTTCTAGATCTGAAACAGGTGTTACTGGTGGCCCTTGAGGGTTTTCTCTGGTACTTGGTCTTCTTGAAGCCACCTTATTCCAATGGAGTCACCAGATAGATGATTACATCCATAATAGTGTCCAGACTTTGTCTATCATCAAAGTAGGATCTATGTCATCTCCCAAGGAAGTTGAGCTTCAATCTCCTCTCCCATGCAACGGCATCAATTTGTTATCACTCAAAAAAACTCCTCTAGGTTGCAGCTTGAGGATGCCTGGTAACTTAATTTTTTTTAATGGCTTTTCAAAATGGATCAAGTCAGATGACCTAAAGGACCTCACACACTCAATACATGCATAAAACCAAATCAAAAGATAAGGCTTCTAACCACCAATGTTCAGAGGGTTGATAATAAGGTGAATAAATGGAGAACTTACTATGCTAGTAGATTCATATATAAAGCAATCACATATAAATGGCTAATCATAACAAGGAAAAATACTTGTAATTGAACTCATCAACACATAGATAGGATGACAGCTATCTGGCATTAGATAAAAAGAATAAACTTGAATCAGACATTCAAGTGCAAGTACAGAACAGAAAAGAGATGGAACCTGAACATATAATGGAAAAAGAGCTTATATTAAATGATGAATAACATGAGAAGCTTCATAACAATAAGGGTCTAAAAGTATTCAAAGTCGAACCTTTGATTCAACATAAGTATTAGGCTTTATATCCTTTACAAAATTTATTTCAGATCCTAAAAAGTTGGATCTGATTTACTAAAAATAGATAAAATAACTGTTTTTGCAAAATTAGGTCAAAAACCCTAATTTAAGTTCTAGTCTACCTAACTCTAATACTTGTTCACTCCTTGAACTCTTTAACAACTGCAGTGATCATTGAAGTAGAGCTATGACATGTTATCTGATAGATAAGCCATGGTTTGTCAAAAGAAGATAGGGTTTATGACCCATTTCACCTTGATGGCACCCTCAAAACTGGAACAGACCCCCTCCACTGGTGCCTTTCATCAATTTTTAGCTTCATAATTCACCCTTGAGGTGTTTGTATCCACCAAAATGGGTTCTGTGTGGAAACATATCTTTCTACACCCTTTTGTGCTTTCGGTGGTTAAGGAAACATAATCCTGGGTCTGTAAGCTGCCGAAATCTCTGCTTTCAGTGGCTAATGAACAACTGTTGTGTTCGCCTAAACCACCGAAATCTCTATTTCTACAAAATTTTAATCATCCTTTTAATCATCCTTTTACAGATTTTACCTTTGTCCTTCAAGTATTTCTTCAATTTGCATAGGTTTTGACAGAGCAACAGCATCATGAGCTTCCTCAGGATCCTAAAAGCTTGCTGCTACCTCTGTTAGGGTTTCCAGCACAAGGTGAGCTTGAGATCTAGGGTTTGAGTTTTTCTTCTGCAAACTCAACAATATGATCATTCTATAGAGCCTAGGGTTGTCCTTCGTAAATATTATATTTCTTCTTTTCAGCATGACATACATCCCTCTCATTTCTAGAAGAGAATTGTGCAACTCAGTATTCTTCCTGGTTAATATTGCATTATTTCTTTTGATCTCTCTGTCTAATACCTATAGTTCATGTATTTTCCCTAATAGCTGGTTTATTCTCTGATACATAGGTTTTCTTGAGGAAGTCTCTGCCATTGGTTCCTCTTGACCTTCCCTTGTCGTTGGCGAGGGAAAATCCTCATGTTCTGCTGCAACATGCTTTGTTAGGTCAACTTCCTGCTCCTTTTTTTCTTCTGAGTCTGATTAGGGTAGGTTAAGTATATTTTCACCTTGTGCTGGGGCCTCCTTCTCCTTTCCACTAAAGTCTAGATTTCTTTTAGCTTGGTTGGTTTTAGAAGTTGGAGAGGGATGACCCACTATCACTGGTGAGATAGCCCTCCTCTTCCTCTTGCCAAGCCTGGGAATGGTGGACTTCTCTGAAGGGGACTTTCCTTTGTCTTTTGGCTGTAAGCCTATTTCAAACTCATTCCAGAATAAGAAATATGTCCATGCTATATTTCTTATTTGCAGCAATTCTTGGAAAATGAGTTTTATCGGACCATGGTGAGATAACCTCCTTTCAATTTTGGTGGGATGGGCCTTGACCTGGTGGGCCATCTTGGTTAGGTTCTTGTGGAGGGAGAAAGGGAGGTTTAAAGGGCTTCTTCCTGTAGAATGGTTCATCAATTTAAAGTGGTATATCATCACCCTATTATACCTTCCTTCATAGGTTATATAAACCAAAATTATTTTTAATATCTGGTGCCACTTCTCCTCAATCCAGGTGGATGGGATGCTTTTCTTCCATACCACATTCTTGTGTTTAGGCTTTAAGTAGGACCTGAAGTCCACATCCTTAGTAATGGTGGTGTTGAAACATTTCTCCCCAGTCCTTCGGAGTTCTGATAATTTTGCTATTATGGTTTCATCAACCTGGAAATCTTCCTTTCCTATCAATGCCTTAGAGCCACAAAAAGAAAGAGCAAAGGATTCTGCCACTTGCTGGTGGGAACCTTGGATTTTCTCATAGAACCTGTAACAGCCTGCATATTTGAAGAATTGGCATACTTCTGGATGTGACTCAAGATAGATAATGTCACCTAAATCCTATCTGAGGGCAGGTCCTCCTCCTTTCTTCATCTCTGGACTGTGCTTCTAGTACCTGCAAAAATCAAAATTCGAATTCTATGAAGGAGATTAGCGCGTTGGTTTCAGGGATGGCCTGGACCAGTGAGGATGTGTGTAGAGAAATGTGGAGTGTACTGAGGATATGGTGCTGATTTTTAGGGGTTAATCAGTTTATTGGTACTTGAGTAAGATGATGGTAAACTATGGTGAGAACCATGAGATAGCCAGTATAGAAATCATTTTTAACTGGAACTTGATGTTTCGTGGTGGTTCAACTGCAGTCGTGGGACATATGGAAGGTAGGATAGGGTTTTGGTCTCTATCAGTTACTTCTATTCAATAATGAAATTTTATTCACCAACTCATGATTTTCTATAGTCCCCTAGCCTTTTCAGCGGTTAAGTGCTTGATCATGATGTTCCTCATGCTGACGGTGTTTGATTTCGATGGATATGCTAACATTTTTCCTCTTTTACTGCTTTCGGCAGTTAAGGAAATCTTGGGTCTAATTTGTAAGCTACCAAAATCTAGGATTTTCGGTGGCTAATGAACCGTTGGTATGTTTTCCTAAGCCACTGAAAGCTTCTTTTCCAAAATTTATCCGAAAACGTAGTTAATGAGCTTTCGATGGTTAATGTATTCCTGGACCAAATTGTTAAGCTACCGAAAGATAGGATTTTCGGTTGCTAATGAACTATTGAAAAGTTTGCCTAAGCCACCAAAATCTCCCTTTCCAAAATTTTATTAAAAATGACATCAACAGGGTTTCTGTGGTTAACGCAATCCTGAGTCCAAATTGTTAGTTGTTGAAAGCTAGGATTTTCAGTGGCTAATGAACCATTGAAAAGTTTTCCTAAGCCACTGAAAGCTAAACTTTCAAATTTCTTGAAAAACATAACACGAGGCATTCCAATTTTGTTAATCACCCAAACATCTTTCATAATATACCTTGAAATCTTCACTACCATGCAAAAATAAATTGTCTGAGTTTGACCTATTGAAAATTAATTTATTTAGGAGATAACACAATGTTACACTAGGGACTATTGCCCCGACTTATAGGAGGTTGTAAATCAAGGTCTAGACACAATTTAGAAATCTCGTAAAGGGGTAACACACATCCCCAATGTGGGTACAACAACATTCAATGATAATATACATCACAATATCTTTCGAAGTTACAAATACATCAACACTCCCTCTTAACTAGGAAGATATTCTCTCTCTACACAGTCATCAACACATCTGTTCATGTCTTCATCGCATCATCATCATCAAGGAGTCATAGAGTCTTCATCATAGTTGCTTCCATCATCTTCTTATAATTTGATCATCATCCCATACTATCTTTCATCAGAATTTTCTATAGTGCTAGCCTTTTTTCATGTTGGATGTAGGCCTAGCCTCCATGTAGGTCATCATCATCTTTGCGAGAAATCCATCAAGTAGGTACATCCCAGGACTTATTATATGCCTCTTGCAAAACCTGTAGGAGTTCCCAGGACTGATTATATTCCAGTGCAAAACTTGAAGGATCATCCTAGGACTGATTACATGCCTTGAAACACCTATGTACCCCACTATTACCTCATCATCTTTAGATCATTTCATTGTCACACGAAGGACAACCCATGTACACATATCACAACACTTACATTCACCAACATGGGAGGAAAAACCTACCACTATCTGGGAAAGGATCATCATTTACATCAATGACCATGGGAGGACCAACCTACCACCATGTCAAAAAATCTTCAGCATTTACATTAACGACCATGGGAGGACCAACCTACCACCATGTCATAAAATATCTAGCACTTACATCAACAAACCTTGGAGTATCAACCTACCACCATGTTGGAAAGGCTCCAACACTTACATCAACGACCATGGGAGGACCAAACTACCACCATGTTAGAAAGGATCCAACACTTACATCAATGACCATGGGAGGACCAACCTACCACCATGTTGGAAAGGATTATGTGTATCTGCATCTTAAAGACACATCACTTCCCCTTGGAAGGAACCTTGATTTGAAGTACACCAAGCTTCTCTTTGAAGTATTCAAACTTCACTCTGGCTATTTCTAGCATAGAATCACATCAAAACTAATTACGTCTAAGGATAACCTATAATATTTTCCAGGACTGATTACATCCAAGGAAAATATACATGACCGATTACGTCTGAGCAACCTACGAGCTTCACTAGGATTTTATGATCAGGAAACCTGTCTCATTAGCTATGGTAGAACTCATCACTTCCTCTTTCGAGAGATCTCAATTTGGATTACATTCTGGAGCTTCACTACTCCTCTCTACATCATACAAAAATGCAAGTCAGATCAATCAAATCAACTAGTAGATTTCAAGATAAACATACTACCTCACAAATAGCCGAGCACGTGGCAACATATTTTTCCTTGGCTATACTTAGCGCCATGAAGGACTGTATCCTGCCAAACGAGTAGGACATACTGGATCTCAAACTGAAGAAGCAACCCAAGGTGCTCTTCTTCTCAGTGGTGCTACCAATATGAGTCAACATAACCATGTAGGTTATCCTTCTGATTCATATCATACTTGAGCCCATAATCAACTGTACCCTTTAGGTACCTTACTGCATGCTTTGCAACCAAGTGATCATGTCCTAGATACGTTAAGAATTGGCTTAGGTTGTTCACAACAAAGCATATGTCTAGTCTCGTATTCATTAGGCACATCAATGAACAAATCATCTGACGATACATTGTGGAATAAACTGTCTCTAATGAAGCATCACACAACATATTCAAGTTTGATGTCATAGGTGTGGTTATCGCCTTGTGGTCTAGTATTTCAAATTTCTTCAAAATCTCCACTGCATACTTTCTTTAACCAAGGAAAATCTCATTCGCATTCTTCCACACCTCCATGCTTAAGAAGTAGTAAAATATCCCTAGGTATTTCATCTTGAACTCTGTAGCAAGTATCCTTCATGCATCTTTAGCGAGTTCCCCTTTTCCTGTCAGCAACAGGCCATCGACATATAACAGGGGCATCATTGGTCCTCCACCTCCAACCTTAAAGTAAATGTTGGAATTCGCTTTACCCTCAGTAAATCCTAGAGCCATCGATAAGATGTCCATCCTGTCGTACCATGTTGAACTTGAGGATCTTTTGTAGTCACTCCCTCTGAAGCAGAGTATCATTCTCCCTCTTCCTTTCATACGCTATGTATTGAAACATTCTATAATGGAGTGACAAGTAGCTTCCTCTACTACTAATATTCTATGTATCCATCTAGGGTCACTAGATACCAAGATCGTTTATCTTGAACTTTGTTTAAAAGTTCATCTCGCACCCATATGTGAGCTTGTCATCCTCTATAGGCTTTCATCTTCAGCCTTGTAGAAAAGGTTAAGATATTCATCACTCTAGGTGATCTTAAATCTCCTTATGTAACTGTATTTTCTATCCCATGGGTGCCTTCCGAGGTCGTACACAGCCTTCTTTAATTTGCACACATGAGTCTTCTTGTCATGTGTCTCAAATCCCAGTGGCTGCTCTATGTATACTTCCTCCTTGACTACATCATTCAATAATGTTATCTTAATGCCAGCTGATGTATCTCCCATCTCATACATGTACGTATGGATATAATGGAAGTGTACCTCGTCACTGGTGCAAATGTCTCTTCGTATTCTATGTCTTCCTTCTTGTGAGAAGCCTCGTGCTATGAGTATTTCTTTGTATCCCACGATGATTCCATCTACTGCATGCTAGGTCTTGTAGATGCATATGGAAGACACTATGGAATTCCCTGTAGGTCTTGACATGACATCCTAGACATCATTCTTCTTGAACTGGTACTATTTGATCATAGTCTCCTTCCCTTTCATCTTGGCTACTTCTTCATAGATGGAAGGCCCTGCATCAATGATGTCGCTCAACAGTGTCACATAACGAGAGTGTGTCTGAGGCCTCTTGTTTTCTTTGGAATTCTCATCATACTATTCTTCATCTTGGATTATTTCTCATGCCCAAGGTGGTCTTCATATATCGAGGTGGATCTAGAGTTCTCTTTATATTCTTCTAAAGTTCTTTCTTTATCCATGGTGTCATTGACCCGGGAAGCTTAATATTTCTCTTTTGAACTGTCATTACTTGTTCTTTGGAATGATATACAAGTCAATCTCATTTGCATGATTAGAAATATAACATAATTTCCAAAACATATTAATAGTGACAAATATATGTCACATAGCCATGTGACTATTTTATCCAACATTCATCCATATCATGTATACATACAGTAACTTCTAGATGCATTCTACCCCAATTTTATTAAGAGTGTGTACTACTCCTAATATGATAGCAAGGAGGTTTCAATCTAGATAAGTAGTAATTGAATGTTGTACACCATCATTGGCTTCTTACACATTATGTGCAATTTAGTAGTACAAATGCAAAATACTCAAACATCAACTGAGTATAAACAAATGTATAACCAAACAATATCATGAAATGACAATTGGATACTTATCTTTATTTTTTTCATGGGTATACTCCTTCTTGAGCCTTCATCTTCATCATCTTCTCCATTCATAACATCTTAATTTCTTATCCATATGATAAGATGGATAAGAGGTTCTTCAAGAATTGATTCCTTCATATTCCTCATTGGTTGAGGGATCTTCTTTGAATCGTGAGAGCTTGATATTTAGTTGCTCCCATATTCTCTTCTCTTATTATGAGTCGAGCTTCTTCTTGTGTGCACTCTTCCCAGATTCTGTCGAAGGTAATCAATTCCTTCTGGTACACATTCCTCGAATGAATGAATCCCATGATCTTGGGAGGCCATTCAACGTGGTTATAAAAATATCTTATTCTTCTTCTATTGCTTCATCATAGCATCAAACTCTTCCTTTTGGTGTCTTCAAGGATGACACATGAGGGATGAGATGATATTTAATAGAATTTTGAACGATTCTCTTGGTTCTATCCTTAGACTCATCTTCCTATGGCTTTTAGAACTTCCTTACTGAAATACTGATCCAAGTCATTTTATTCAAGGATCATGGAGGTCGTATACTTCCATACTCGAAATTTTTCAGCTGTTACAGTTGATTTTACCACACATGGTTGATCACACATTTATGGCCTTCACTATCCCTCTGCAGACTCTTTTGAACCCATGGACCAATATTGTACCTTTGATGTTTCCAATATTATCCCTAAAAACACCTATTATTTGTTGTACGCAACTTTTAATCCCTTTCTCGTGTATATACGTAGATATTGACCTTAAACCCATGTACATCGGGATGTGTGCATAAGTCCAAATATTTTTGGAGTTTTCCTTGATGTGGATCTGAATCACTTGTCTCTTGGCATTCCATATGCCTCGAGATCATTTTAATTTGAATCTCCATTATCTCATTGGAGTACTATATAAGGAACCCCTAAGATACATTGAACAGGAGGAATTGAAGAGCAAGAGAACTATAGTACATTGTTGTTGTGATTTTCTTGTACTTGAGTCTGCATCCCTTTGTCCCTTGGAGCACTTTCTGTTCTTCCCAATATTTCATTTTCTTGTGAGCTTTGTATCAATAGATGGAGGATTGAGGTCGTGGAGGCCCAAGTGGAGGACTCAGTTTCTCCGATTCGCAAATGTGCCGACAGAGGTTGTCACTTATGTAATCTTTGATTTTATTAATAGAAATATCTTTTCCTATCCAATGATGTGAATTTAAATGAATATTGAATCCATGGATGTGTTTAATTTCCTATACCTTATTGATTATATATGCTAGAGTATGCCTAACACTATATTATATAGCATTCTTTCCTTGTTTACTCTTGTTGAGAGTGAATTGCTAAAGGAAGCGGGATTAGAAAAATTTCAACGGGGGTCTACTTCAATCGTCCAGAATAAAGTATGATTTGAGATCCTTTAGTGTTAGATGTTTTATTTCTCTTGCATATTGGGAAGGGATTGATTTATGTGGTTTCTTTGTTTATTGTGGCACAGCCCAAGCCATAGGAAGTTTTCTCTGTAACATAATTGGCGACCATACTTGAGGGGTTCCTAGTTGTTTTTCTTTGGGGGTTTTTCAGCATTCAATATGCTTGAATTGATTTGATTTCTCTGTTTTTGTGTCGAGTCTAGGGGCATGTTTTCCTAGTAGTGTCCTGTAGGAGTAAATTTTGTCTTAGCTCATCTATTTACCTTATTTTTCTCTCTTTTTCTTCTTGTTCACGGGTTTTTCTTTCATAGTCACATGTACACGTGGGTTTTCCTGGAATAGTCGCATATATATGTAGGTTTACTAAGAATAGTCGCGTATGCCATGATGTTTTGATTTTTTGGGAAGATTAAGTGTTTCTAGATGAGTTTGGATGATTGTTGAGTCTTCTTGGATGCTTTTGGAGTCTGTATACAACCCTATTTCTAACCAGAGACTTCTTTTAGTTTGATTTTTGAAAATGTTCTTGTCATTTCATTTTCTACTTTTTGTTTTGAGATTAGTGCATTATGTCTCTTTTAACTTGGTGCTTTGCTTGGCTGTTGTTTGTGAGTGGTTGCAGAGTCCGAGGGTGGTAGAGTCATCTTTTTGCGTTTTATCTCATTTAATTCAAAAATACAAAAACATTTTTCTTTTTGCATTAGCATGGTACTTGCATTAGGTTTGCTTGGTGAATCTTAGTCATATTTTCATATAGGAATAAGTGCACATACATTTGAAGGGAAAAATTTTCACTTTATGTAGTAGCATACTCTATTTTTCATTCGACAAAGTGCATTTGCATTGATTGTTAGGTGTGCATTTTACTTCTTGTTGTGTCATAACATCATTAGTTGGACGTCCATTTACATTTTGAGTAATAAAACCAATTAAAATCAATGCATAATAAAATGAATTGCACTCTTTTCTTTTCTAGGGTACATCAACAATATTAGGTTTTAGGGTCTTAGAATAGTTCATTGTGAGTTAATTCTCCAAGACCACTAAAAAAAACAATTAGGTGTTTGTCCATGTGAGAGTGTAAAATCCTTTATATAATTAGTGTTTCTTAGGATCATCCTCTTACAAGGGAGTTAAGCACAAGGAAGTGTGAGAAATTATGATTGGGACGACCCCTGGTTGTGATTGATTAGCACCGGGGATATTTCCAGGATTGTATTCGTATTTGGGGGCCTTTGAGGTATTGGAAAGTGCACCCTTGAGGTACTAGTTGCACTTTTAGGCTTCGGGCTTTGTTACCCTACCCATACGGTCAATCCTGGCTGTGACTGTCCGCTTGAGCATTGGTTATATTGAGGTGACCTTAGTTTCCTTACCTAGGTTATCGAGGGGGTATTTGCAGAGATTATTCTGCAGGTGTCCTAGCCAGGTAGGGGTTGGACATCACAGTCGCTATATGTGTTGAAACTAAGGGCCACTATAATTGGTTATGAACCTCTGCTTGTTGTGTATGGGAGTCTCCAACCTCTCCTAGGCGAGACATGCCTACTTAATTCGAGAGCTCACATATCCTACACTTGGTTTGCTTGTGATTTGGATTTACATTTTTAGGTGTATGCTCTGTGCATGCTAGTTTTCCCATGGTTTGCATATTTAGATTAAGTCTTTTATTTTTGAGTCATTTTGGATTCGGGCATGGCATCCTGTCGTTCTCGTCGTTTAGCAGGAATTTCGCCTTTCACGTCTCCTCCTCCTTTGGGAGAGGAAACCAAATAGTCTAGGCGGACTAAGTTATCACTTTGATTCACACACCATGGGAGATCATGAGGATGAGATTCTAGACATGTCATCTCCACCTCACGAGGTTGGGGAGGAAGATACTACTAGCACATATGATCCATCACATGAACAACCTTCATAATCTGGTTATGATCCCCAATTCACAGGTCACCGGTATTGGTTTTCGGGTGACGAGACTTACTATGAACCCATAAGAACTAGTAATGTTAGATATGACATACCTTATATCCCTTAGCATGATCCGGCATATCATGTCGAGTCGAAATTTTACCCTAGCACTACGCCTGAGAGCACTCCCATTCTTTTCCATGCAGAGAGTTTTGGGGGTACTAGTCACATTGCACCTTCCATCCCTGTGGTGGAGGCATCTTCACATGCTCCTCTTAGGCCTAGTGTTAGTAATCCTATTCAGATACTAGGACCGAGATGAGTGAACATTATGAACACCACTTACATTCATTCACATGTCCCTTCGTATTCGAACCCCATTCCTTCGAATGCATTTTTAACGACCCATCCTCCCCCTAAATCATGTGGGCCTTCAGGACAGAATGTTAGTACTATCCATGTTTGTTCTTCAACTGCTAACACGGTAGTATCTCAGAGCTGAGTACCTCCTGTTGTGTGAGCAGGTCATGTACCTATTTCTGGATCGTCTCATGTTCCACCTTGTGGAGCTCCCCATATACCAACTATGGACCATCTCATGGTACATCCCATGGAAAAAATTGTGGAGCTTCTCATGGACATTCTTATGGACCCCAATATGGAAAAAACTATCAACCATATGGGTACGGGTATCAACAACCCACTTACTCTTCTAATTATGGCTTATTAGCACCTCATAATCAAGGTACCCCACATCACAATGCTTCCATGCAGCCCTTAATGGGTCAAATGGGAGGAGGTTATTATGTCCAAGGACATGGTATTTATAGCAATCAACCTTACATGGACCAAAACCACCAGGGAGCATGGAATCGACCGGCTCAAACTAGGCTCCCTTTCCTTGCAACATTGAACATCTTACCTGACTTGTCGAGATTGATGAACGATCCTATGTCTCATCATCCGGCATGGACAACAGTCCCTACCAAGATTCCTTCGGACATTCCCAAGTTCTAAGATAAGGCTGGTGAATATCCTAGTGAGCATGTCATCACTTTCCACCTTTAGTGCTCTTCCAATTCCTTACACGATGATTCCATCCATTTGAGGCTATTTCAACGCATCCTCATGGGTCCTGTGGTGAAATGGTATATAGAGTTACCCGGGGGGGGCTTATGCTACATTTGATGACCTTGCCATGACTTTCCTTAATCATTTCTAGCTACCCAGACATTACGAATTCAGTACCAAAATCTTGTCGACCTTCTAGAAAGACAAAGCCGCACACATTTTGGATCATATTCAAGAGTGGCGTAGACAGAAATAGTTAATCAAAGCCTTTATACCACTAGAGTTTCTTCTTGAATGGTTCCTCAAATTGTTGTTACCTTACATCACGAAGGATGTTTCTACATCCGGAGTTCAAAATGAGGAACAAGCTATCTTTAGGGCTCAAGAGTTGGATTTGATGAATGCTCAATTTGGACTTTTGTATGAGATTATACCAAATGCTCCAAGATCCAATTTTGACCCCAAGATCAAGCTTGGGCCACATGCTGATGGTATTGCTGGCTCTACAAGTACCAAACTTGCGGACTCAGTTACGAAACAAGTGAGCTAGATATTGATTAACAAGTCTACGTCTGGACAAGATATGGCTTCATCTCAACCTACCCAATCGGGGAGTGTACTCTCCATGCAATCGTCGAACCTGAAAGGAAACCAGCAGCCTGAAAGGAATAAGACTAAAGGAAAAAATAATCATAAGGGTGGGAATAAGAACAAAAATGTTAATAATAATGAAAAGAAAACTAATAATGCTGGGGGGACAAGTAGTCCAAACGTAAGGTGAAGTTTAGTGTAAGTTGTGTAAGGACAACCACCTCACTCACTTGTGCCCTCGTATGGAGGATGTCTCAAATTTCATAGCATAGGGCCCAGCTGTGTTCACTAATCCTTTACCCAACAATCAAAATATGAACTCGAGGATTGTTGATCCTGGTTGTGTGTCTGGTGGAAACCAAAACCCGTCGGAGGCCACTAGTGGTCACAGTTGCATCAACATGGCAAGAGATACTAAAGTTGTGATTCGTGTGAAAGATTATGGTTCATCACAACCAGACCTTGGGAAAGAACCTTCCCCACCTGAGAGCCCTTTGTGAATCAAAAAATTTATGGATAAAAATGAATCTCCACGTCGTATTCCTAAGGGAGTCTTAAAGCATTCAAGGCACAATCCTAATTCCTGAGCTGCCCAGAACTATTGAGTTGTTGAGGATTTGGGCAAAATTATTTGTGCAATGTCTGTGTTACAAGTGCTTCAGTGTTGTCCTCTGTAGAGGAAAGATTTGTTGTCTGCTCTTGGGGTTAGTGACAATAGATCTTCTTCCATTATCAAATTTGAAACCATGGGAGTACAACCTCGCTTTCCTTACTATGTGTCTCTTTTGATTCATGTAGAGTGTCTTAACAACACCACCATGCCAACTGTCTTTGATGAAGGCATTGTTGCTTCCGTGATGTCTTTGTCTTGTTGGAAGGGCTTAGGTTCTCCCACATTGTCTCAATCTGCCAACATGTTAATGGATTTTGATGGTATATTGTTTTGACCGCATGGAATACTTCCTTCTTTAGAGTTCCAATTAGGAGGGAAGACTGTTGCAATCGAGATCGAGGCGGTTGATGTGCCCCTTGACTACAATGTTTTTCTAGGTAGGAATTGGATGTACAGTATGAAAGTTGTAGCTTCTTCCCTATTTTGAGTGATATGCTTTTTGTTTAATGGGAAGATTGTTATTATTGATCAAAATTCATTCCATGATCCGAGTGTTAATGGATCATTGGGAGTTTCTATCCTGATTATCAATCATTCTCACCCATCAACTGAGAATGTGGGTGTGGGTATGTATCCTATTCTTATGGAAACCTTTATTTTTCTTGCACCCATTCTTATGATTGGGTCTAGTCTTGGTAGGGATTCATCCTCATCGAATTCAGTGTCTTTTCGCACTACCCATATGGAAGATCCTTGGATTCTTCCTTCACCGAGTACTTCAAGTGTGCCTATCGAGACAGACATGTCGTTCCCTGCAACAATGGTGGCATATCAAGTGAATCTTGATATGGTTGTAGAGCCTAGTCCTTCCTCTTTGCAGATGGAGGATGAGGACCCATATGTTCTTCCTACATGGGCAGTAGAGTCATATCACTCACATGACTGCCTCAATGATGTTTTTCCTTTAGACGAAGCTATTCTTGAGGCCATGTCTAGGGTTGAGCAACCTTGGGAAGAGTTGCATCATCGATCATTTTTCCTTCCTAAGCTCGATCATATGGAGTGTGATGACATTAGGGAGATTCTTAGTGAGAATATTGGTATCCCTGTGGTTCCATTAAGCTCTCTTAGTCAGATGGTTGATGGCAACATGGCTAATTTATCACCAACAATTCCTATCAATATTTCTCATGATCCTGGCAAGGTTGAGAATGTCTACATTGGGGCGATTTTTTCCCCCAATGAGATTAAGGAGTATACCAAGTTGTTTAAAGAGTTTTGCGACATTTTCACTTGGTCATACGAAGAAATGCTTGGTATAGACCCTTGTATTGTCGAACATGAGATCAAGACCTATTCGGATGCAAAAATGGTTCAACAATGTTTGCATGCTATGAATCCTAGAAAAGCACCCTCCATTAAACCTGAGATAGAGAAACTACTTAAACCTAGTTTTATCTATCTCATTCCGTTGACGAAGTGGGTTTCAAATACTATTTCGGTGGATAAGAAGTAGGGAGCGATCCAAATATGCACTGATTTGCGTGACTTAAATTGAGCCTATCCTAAGGATAATTTCCCCACACCATTTATTGACCAAATTTTTGTTGATGTATATGTAACTTCGGAATTTATTTCACTTGTATTTCTTATATATTGTAACCCGATGTCTATTCTGGGATGTACTTGAGTTATGTCATGCCCCGATGTTCCTATCGAAAAGGTCTATCATGTAAACAAGTCATGTCAAGTCATTGTGGGTAACCCTCCTATTGTCTAAGGGTTAAAGTCCCTACAGTTTCGGGGCACTAGGGTTATTAGACTCTCCTAGTAGAGGTCGGCCCTGGTAGGGTTTTAGTCATGTCGGGATTAGTATAAATAGAGAATTGGAGTCTCTATTTATCATACAACTCATACACACTCAAGTGTAGCGCATAGTTGAGGAAGGAGAAGACACTAGGGCTAGACAAGAAGAAGGTTACTGCTATCGGGAGATCACTTACTGTTTTGGGGATTTTCTATTTTGGTGCTGATTCTATCTTTGAGGAAGTTGCGGGGTTTTCACCATTTATGGTTTCCCCAAGGATAGACACTATGTTCATTGTCTCTTGTGTTTGATTGCTGTGCTTGTTATTCTCTCAATAAAGATCCAAATATAATGCTAGCTTAATGATGAAATTCTAACAATTTTGGATGAGTGTGCACGAAGCGAGGTATTTTCCTTTATGAATGGTTTTTTTGGATATAATCATATTTAAATTAAGCCCGAGGATCAACACAAGAATACATTTATTTGTCCTTGGGGTACTTTTACATATCGAAATATTCCCTTCGGCCTTAAAAACGTCGGAGCTACATTTCAGCAGGCCATGACCTTAATATTTCATGATCTTAAAGCAATTATCGAAGTATATTTGGATGATCTCTCTACTCACTCTCGTTTGAGAGTGCATCATCCATATCATTTGAGATTAGTGTTCGAAAGATGTCGTCATTATCAAGTTCATTTAAATCCTCATAAGTGCATCTTTTGCATGATTGTTGGTCATTTACTAGGATTCATCATATCCAAGGAGAGTATTAGAGTCCATCCCTTAAAGGTTGAGGCAATACTTCAATTGTCTCCCCTGCGTAATATTAGACACCTTCAATGTTTACAAGGCATGGTGAACTTCTTGTGGGGATTCATGGTTAATTTTTCCAACTCGACTAAAGGATTTATCCATATTTTGAAGAAGGACAACCCTTTTTACTGGCATGAACGAGCCTAGGAGTCTTTTGATACCCTTAAGTGATCCTTAGCAATGGCCCCCATGCTTATTCCACCAGACTATAGCCATGATTTCTTGATTTATGTGGCCACGTCTCAGGAGATAGTTGGTATGGTCTTGGTTTAGGAGGATGAGGAGCTGCATGAGCATGTCATATATTATTTGATCTAAAACCTTATAGATGTGGAACTTCTCTATTCCCATGTGGAGAAGCTAGCCTTGGCCACTGTTCATGCGGTTCATCATTTGAGACATTACACTCTCCTTCGCAAAACTTTGGTCGTAGCTCATATCAATCCATTTTAGTTCATCCTCACTAGAAGGATGATTCGGGGGAAATATAATAAATGGATTGTGATTTTGCAATAATTTGATCTCGAATTTGTTTCAGCGAAATCAAAGAAATCGTTAATCTTTGTGGATCTTATTTTCGATTTTCCAAATTTGGAGGAGGAAGAGGGTTATGAGGATTCTTTTGTTGATGAGCATATATTCCTCATCTCAACTATGGACCCTTGGTACATGGATATCATCATGTATTTGCAAACATTGAAGGTCCCTACCCACCTCTCATGGGATGAGCGGTGACGATTACATCATATAGCTAAGAACTATCTGATAGTGGATAACACTTTGTACCACCGTGGGGTAGATTCCATTTTACATCATTGTTTAACCCATGATGAGGCTGAGGTTATACTTAATGATTGCCATGGAGGGGCATGTGGTGGTCATTTATCTGGGCTTTCTATAACCCAAAAAATCTTGAAAGCGAGATGTTTTTTGCTGTCCATCTTGAAATATTGTGTTAATGCGTTCAAGAAGTGCCACCCTTTCTAGGTGTTTGCACATAATATACACTCGCGTCCAGCCCCATTGCATCCTATTTTCACTGCCAGTCCCTTCACTAAGTGGGGGCTTGATTTTATGGATTGCAACCCAGCTTCAGCTAAGGGACATCATCATATTATTGTGGCTATCAATTACTTCATGAAATGGGAAGAGGCTATGCCCATAGTTAAATCCGATCGTGAGACTGCTGCACATTTTGTTTTCAACTAGATTATCACCTGGTTCGACATTCCGAAAGAGCTTGTCACTAACCATGGTAGGCACTTTCAGAATAAAATGATGGAAGAGTTGGCTTCCAAGTTAGGATATAAGCAAGAGCACTCCTCTTCTTTTTACCATTAGGCGAATGGACAGGTTGAAGCAGTGAACAAGTCACTTAAGTCTATTCACCAATGAACCATCACACAATTTAGCAATAATAATTGGCATATCATGTTGTATCCTACTTTGTGGGTCTATAGAACCATGGTTAATACTACCACCGATTTTTCTCCCTATCAGCTAGTGCATGGGGTGGATTCAGTTCTACTAGTTGAATGCGAGATCCCTTCTCTGAAGCTAGTTGTGGATATTTTACCCGAAAATTCCACATTGGAAGAGCATTTGGTCCACTTAAAGCAGCTTGATGAGCAATGTTGAGATTCCTTAGTGTCTCTAGAGGTTAACAAGAATCACGTTAAGGTCTAGTATGATAAGTCTGTCCATCCGAGGAACTTTAGTGAAGCTGACTTGGTCCTTTTGTGGGATCAAGCTAAATAACCCTTGGGGGCTAGGAAGTTTAATCCCATGTGGCATGGTCCTTACGTGTTTAAACAAGTCTTATAGAAAGGATCCTATGAGCTGGTTGATTATCAAGGGACAGCCTTGGTGGAGTCTAGAAATGGGTTCTAACTCAAAAAAATACTATGCATGATCTTTAGCCAGGGCTGATTTTTATATATTATTGTATAGTTTTGCATTGCATAGTTAGGTTTTCTTATGGTGATCAGGTTTGTTGATTAGCTTTCATTTCTTATGACAGATGCCAATGGAGTCTTCCATTTACATAGGATTTGCTGACGGTTCTAGCCACCACACTCAAAACTCAGCTTCGGCTGCTTGGGTGATCTATACTCCTACGGGTCAAGCATTGTCTTCATGAGGTGTATGTTTATGAACTTCTTCCAACAATGTTGATGAATATAGTGCTGTCATTGAGGTATTGTAGGATGCCATTTCACAAGGTGTTCATTCTCTTGAGGTACGTCTTGATTCACAGTTAGTGGTTTCACAGCTTAATGGCTTGTATCGTATTAGGGATATGATATTATTATGAATATTCTTACGTGTTAGATTCCTATAATGACAATTTGAGAGTATAACATACATTCATGTTCCAAGAATTTTTAATCAAGATGTTGACTCATATGCTAACTATGTGTTATATTGGCATTTGTTTCATAGACCATAAGCATATCACAAGAACATTTTACACACATGTAAATAATATAAAATTGATCATCATAGAAGTTTTTTCATTAACTTCAAAAAGTGACATCATAATACATAAGTGTCTTATACAAAATTGGGGCTTTTGAGCCACAAAAATATACTACACTGTCATACAAAAATGAATACACTCAGGTCTCTAA
The DNA here is from genome assembly GCA_001517045.1 of Pseudotsuga menziesii. Classification (NCBI taxonomy): domain Eukaryota; kingdom Viridiplantae; phylum Streptophyta; class Pinopsida; order Pinales; family Pinaceae; genus Pseudotsuga; species Pseudotsuga menziesii. Next base: position 344,672 of record LPNX010021173.1, read on the forward strand.
GCCTGAGGTGGAGGATGGTGCTGATCATGATAGCACACTACGTCTCTAGCTAGTCGACAAAATAGTCGAACCCATGCTCGTGGTACTCATACCACTTGGCATTGCATGGCCTTAGGCAAGTCCTCAACTTGCGCCATGGGTACTATATGTGTCAAATGAACAAAGTTCATGTCAATGGTTTGGAGCGTTCGCTCCACATCCGCACCCATAATATCATCACCTCTTCCCCTCCGTTGATGACAAGGGAAGCCATCTGGTCATCATGGTCCTACATCTGCAGATACATGATAGATTGTCACTATGTGTTGTCACACCAAAAACATGTCTTTTGAGTTCATATATAAAAAAACGCAAAAAAATTTAATAATTCAAAAATTAAAAAGTGAGTTTGGAATTCTTTACCTATGTCTTCCTAAGCCGCCCCTTGTGGTAGGGGCATATCTGGGTCTCCGCAGAAGTATATCCATGCATAGGGGTAGTCGTCTATGGTGATGATCTGTCTTCACCACCATGGAAAGAAATCTACTGGGTAGGGGTTAGCCACCCTGTCACCTCCCATTCTACACATGACATTAGCCCAACGTCATTAGGATGGATCCTGGAATCCATGTGGAGCAATGTCTATCCTAGGGCTTAGCTCTAGCACCTACTCAAAGAAAAATGTGCATAGTATACTACCAAACCCAAAGTTCTGCACTTTTCCCATCTTGCAGTCACTGAGCTGATGTTTCATGTTGCTTAGCAGCGTAGTACTCTAGTCATACACTATAGGTTGCATGCACTCAACCGCATAGAACATCATTAGTCGTGAGGCCTAGTGGAGTGAATCCAACCTTGCAATCCTTCCTAGTGCCAAAAGTATGACTTTTAGCCCTAGAATATGAATAAATTTTGTCGGGATTTGACTCCCAACTTTCTCCGTATCAGGAAAGCAATACAAAACTATGTACTCATCTATGGTCATCTCGCCTTCTGACCCACGTGATCGGAGGTTCACCACCTCCCCTCGTCGAGAAAAACCTATGATGAAATATATGTCCTCAACCTCAATGCTTAGCAACATCCCATATATCTTAAATGTTTCAGAATCTGGATCCCATTAGTCTACCAGTAGTTGGAGTAGTCTTGGTTTGGCCCTCAAGCTGCCAAGATGCCAAAACTTGTACAAGACACATGCCCGTAATGCTTGTTAAGCCATGAGATCACCTTGCACAACTTCTTCAACATCACCATGCTCTCTTTCTCTCCACTCTAGCACCATCCTGCACAAAAAACCAAGTTTTTTATCAGTATTTGCCTATTAAAACCTTTTTTGTGGCCTTGTACGTGACTGTTTTCAAAACAGCCCCATATGTACACGAATTTCGGTACATTTTCCGCGTATGGAAAGCCCTATACGCAGAAAAAGGCCTGATTTTTTTGTGGGCTGAAACACATAAGTTAGGATGGCTCAAAGAAATAAATTGAACATGAAAATTTAAAACAAAATCATCAAAATGAAAGAGAGGGGCATGAGTTTCTACCTAGATCAAACGTGGAGGGATTCCGCTGGACGATGCTCTCGGAATTCACTTTAGAATTTCTGAGCTCAAATGCACTATGTTAGGTAAAAAATTTAAATGGTATGAAATTTTCAAAAAATTTCACTATTTATAGAAATTTTTTAAAATTATGACCCACTTTCTATAGTTTTTTACTGGTTTTGACTGTTTTGGACCATTTGAACTAATTTGATGTTGTAGGAATCCATTTTGAGTGCAATTTGATCGTGGCTTTGACCCATTCATGCCTATTTTAGGTATAATGTCTAAATTGGAATTTAGGTTAGGTTTCGCATCCGTTTGCATTTTTCATAACCTTATGACAGTTTCATCTTAACCATAGGTACGAAACCATTCCATCTTGTCACGGAACCTTCTTCTTTTAGAAGCGACATGTGGTGAATGGTAGAGATTTCCCATACATGGGTACCCTAGTTAGATCATGTTTTGTATTTGGTGCCCATGCCGACATTTCTCCTTTAGGGTGTGGAAGTCCTTTGTATAGTATCACCATGACTTTGAGCAAGAGCTTCATACTCCTCCTGAATTTTATCCTCGCTATTTCCCTTGGGAATCCCTTATATATTTCAAGTTGTAATTGCATTATCATGAGTTTTTCTTTCCTTATTGAGCCTTACGTCGGCTTCCCGGACTTTGATTATCAACCATATAGCCCAAGCTTCTCTCATGTCTAGCAAAGCAGAGCCTTTTTTTTATATATCCTTTGTAGCTTAACTCCCCATTTTTACCAGGAGGGGACTTTCCCCTGAGTGTCATTATCCTACACATGTTTCCTTGCATTGAGCATAAGTATGTTCCGTTGCTTGGAACTAGTTTGTTTTCCCCTTGACACTCATCTCCTCCTAGATTTGTAACTATAAAGCACTTTTATTCTTTTTCAAGCTTTTCAAAATATTTGAAAAATTCCAAAAAAATAAAAAAACCAAAAATCCGGACACGAAAAGATGTTATCTTTGGTAGCAGTCAAGTCATGTCACCTTCGAACAGAGCACTGTATATCACATCCATTGGTTGGGTTAATAGTTTGACATTAGGATTTGTACTCGTTTCTCTGAATTTATCTACACCGACAGGTTAAGCTTCCAGTCCCTATGGAGCCTCTGTTGATGCCTCCTATGTCACAGAGATGTCCAAGTTTTGTATATCGAGTCTCTGTTTCCTACATTCAGTCACCATTCGCCTTTATGCTCTTGTTTGAAGGAAGTTGAAGCCTGAGTCATCCATTCCTCAGTTGTTTTGGCTTTGCATGTTGACCATTCCTGGTACTATTACTGGTTCATGCACATCTTGTTTGAGTCCTTCCACATTTTAAAGCATTGATGAGTACCTCGTGTTGGTTGATGGGGGATTCCTTAATTCCATCCTTCTGGCGGATTCCATTCCATTGACTTCAAATCATTTATTTTGGGATATTAGTCTAGAATCATTTGAGTACCTTGAGACTTACAATCATCAATGGTAGGTTCTCTCGCCATTGACAGTTTTGGGAATACATCAATCTCCCCTGATCGATGGATTCTTTCAAGTGTTAGACATCAACACATCTATTCACACTTGTTATATTGCACTCTAGTACCTTGATTCCCATTTTCATTATTGGTGGGTGATCTCGCGTCTTTTAACCGTATACATCAATGACTGGTAATCAGACGATGGACTACTATATTCGACCTCAACACCTCTATTCACATAGTAGGACATGCACTCATAGTAGTGTGTGTAGAATACTTTCCAGATTGGTGAAATTCCACATATGCTACCTCCTTGATCGTGCCAGTGTTCATGAGATATTAGCTCTCGTGACTTGATTCTAGTGTATGTCAGATATCTTCAGCCATTATGGAGATCTTTCTCATTGTATATATCCAGCTTTCATGGATATATTGATCCTTTGTATATATTCATCATGGAGATTCTAATCTATTATATATTGTACGTAGCAATGACCACACATGTCATATTTTGTATATCATGCGTATTCATGGCCATTTTACTCTTATGTATCTGGGACTGCTATATGTATTTGAAGCCATATGCAGATATTGATTATTGTACTATACTAATGGATGGATGGTTCTTCCACCTGGTTCTTCATCACTCCACTTCTGGGATGGATTTATAATGTATTTCGGCCATCATGTTACCCCTGTGACCTCACACATTAGGGGGCATCTGTTACAACTGATTTTACCACACATGGTTGATCACACATTAATGGCCTTCCCTTTGCAGACTCTTTGGACCCCATGGAACAATATTGTACCTTTGATTTTTCCAATATTATCCCTAAAAACACCTATTATTTGTTGTACTTGACTTTTAATCCCTTTCTCGTGTATATACATGGATATTGAACTTAAACCTGTGTACATCAGAATGTGTGCATAAGTCCAAATATTTTTTGAGTTTTCTTTGATGTGGATCTGAATTACTTATCTCTTGGCCTTCCATATGCCTCGATATTGCTCGTATTTGACTCTCCATTACCCCATTGGAGTACTATATAAGGAACCCCTTGGATACATTGAAGAGGAGGAATTGAAGAGCAACAAAACTATAGTCCATTGTTGCCGTGATTTTCTTGTACTTGAGTCTGCATCCCTTTGTCCCTTGGAGCACTTTGTGTTCTTCCCAAGCTTGCCTTTGGTTGTGAGCTTGCTATCTAGAGATATAGGATTGAGGTGGTGGAGGCCTAGGTGGAGGACTTAGTTTCTTCGATTCGCAGACGTGCTAACAGAGGTTGTCACTTATGTAATCTATGATTTTATTAATAGAAATATATTTTCTTGTCCAATGATGTGCATTTAAATGAATATTGAATGCATGGATGTGTTTAATTGCTTATACATTATTGATTATATATGATAGAGTAGGCCTAACACTTTATTATATAGCATGCTTTCCTTGTTTACTGTTCTTGAGAGTGAATTGCTAAAGCAAGCGGGATTGGAAAAATCTCAATGGGGATCTACTTCAACCGTCCAAAATAAGGTATGATTCAAGATCCTTTAGTGTTATATGTTTTATTTCTCTTGCATATTGGGAAGGGATTGATTTTTGTGGTTTTTTTTGTCTATTGTGGTACACCCCAAGCCATAGGAAGTTTTCTCCATAACATCAGCTTCACCAATATTGTCATCAAGCTAGGTGTGATTAGTCATTTTGAAATGAGAACCTCAAATGTAAATAGAAAAAATTTAGATCGTATCGATTTGAGGTGTTCGACATGGTTTTGGAGGTGGCTGATCTAGGGTTTGTTAGAGAAACCCTATTTTTTCAAACATGGAATTTCAAACTTATGATTGGATAGAATTATTGGACTCTTCAAGGTGAGCTGACCAATGTACTTCTTTTCTAAAAACAGTGGTGGGAAGCTCCCAGAACAGTAATCCCTCGTTATCCAATTTCTTCTACAGAAATGTCTGAAATTGATTATTCTTGATCTCCTAAGTTTCATATCCTTACAGTCTAAAACTTCTCACTGAGATATCCTGATATGTCATCTTTCTAACCCAATAGGTTAGAGAAGAAATGGATTCTCCAAGTGGGAATTATTCTGATTTTCCCAAGATTCCTGTTTTGGGGACTTTTCAGCATAGAAAAATTGTACAGACTTCTAAGTGTCACTGTTTCACATTTTGGGTCTGAAAAGTATACCATAGAAAATAAATTTTGTTTGCTACCTGCAACATCTTGTGAAATTTCTTTTGGACCTTCCTATCTCGAGATATAGCAAATCTCCCTAGGTCATTTGTTTATGACTGTATTCTGGAGGACGTTGGAACCCTAATTTGGAGGAACCATATCTTTTGAAGTATAGCGAATATGAGGCTGAAAATTTTACACAAAGTACAGAAATAATTTATGTTCGATATGTAAAAGTTTCATCCTCTGAGTCTTCTCGAATATCTCTTTATAGCGAAATTTCTAGAATGACTAAATTCAGTATTCTAGGGTTTTTAGGCATGAAACCCTAATTTCCATTAGCTTCCATTGTAGCTTTATTTCGGTTGCATAGTGAAACTTCTCTGATTCAAAAACTGCTACCACCAATAGATGCGCCCTAGTGAGGTGATTTATCCTAGCCCTCCTTCTTTGATGATCTATGGAGAGAACACCTTCAACTAGGAATCCCTAGTTCCCATAGATGCACAATTCCTTCTTTCAGAGAGGCTCTGATACCATGTTAGATTTTATTAAGATATGATTAGATTATCTAGATATTTATTTGAAATAATAAAAATTACAACAAAATGCATAAGATATAAAATATACAAAAGACAAAAATATTTTCATCGAGGAAACCATAAAGGTGAAAACCCTGCAAACTTATTCAGAATAGTAAGATGATCAAAAGTAGTAATAAGAAATATTCAACAACTATCTTTCTCTCCTTCTATGACTGTATCTCTCTCTCGTGCACCTTAAAGAGTGTGTGAGTTGTGTAAATGAGGGAGAGCACCTCCATATTTATACCCTTTCAAGTCACTGACCAAATATAAGACTTGATCCTACATGTCATCTCACATGGGGCCCACTTCTCCTAGAGAGACCATAATTACATATTACATGATGTTACACTAGGGACTATTTCCCCGACTTACAATAGAGGTTGAACCTCAAGTTCTAGACACAATTTAGACATCCCGTAAAGGGTTAACACACGTCCCCAATGTGGGTACAACAACATAAAATGATAATATACATTATAATATCATCCGAAGTTACAAATACATCAACATCAAATACATCACACATTGTGAAGAATTGAAAAATTGGTTTTCTCATGAAATAAGAGGCTCATAATATACTTTTTACAGCATCAAGCATATGCAATGGGGAAAGTCTCTACAACATGATATGCATCTAGTAAAGCACAAGAGAAATAGAAAGAAGTGGTAAAACTAGACCCCATGGATCCAGGGATTATAATCACGAATGACTTGGAAGGGAAAATAGAGAAAACACGTCTTGTAGATGTTAATTTTTTTGATGGAGATCTGTACCAAAAAATTCAACCCAATATCTATCATAATTTCCTCCTAGCTGCAAATGGACAAGTAATAACATAATAGAAATTTGACTTTGTGTCCCTAAGAAATTTGACCTTGATGAATCTCAAAGTCCTTCGAGTATTTGGCATCGTAGTGGAAGTACATAAATATGCCTAATTTTTTATCATCCATGTGCATGGTTACTCTCTATGGTTATATAATAAATACCTTATTCACTTAGATGAAATTCAAAAAATCACAAGATCTTGATGTAAGGGGAATATTTCACCACCAGTTTCTAGGGAATCCATAAGAGAGAAAAGAATCACACAAAGTTGAAACTATACAAGTATGGTACCAAGTGAGGAGGAAAAGGTGCCATCATCACATAGATTAATCATCCACCAACCAAGATTTATTTTCATATGATAGATAATGCACTTTGGATAAAAGTTTAGTGACATAATGCTACATCCAAGATTCCCATCTCAATTGGCGAAAATTCTTGATGGATGAGATATGAAAAGCATGCATAGATGCATAGTAATACAACAACTATTTTATATTTGGTTACTTTTGTGTTTTCATATACATGTGGAAGTAGAGGCTTCCCCACATTCAAAAATTACCACCCATCAAACTACAGTATATCGTCGTCATGCATTACACACCCTAGAAAGCTCCATAGGATTCTACCAAAAATTCCTTCAACAATAATTCTTTTGAAGAATGTTGCATTGATATTACGAAAGAAGCAATGGAGAGAATTCATTATAACCTGCTCATAAATTATACTTCTAATATATTCTTTGGAATTGAGTGGGACAATACCTTCATCAAACATCTCAAAACAAACCTAGAAGTATTACCAGCTTGCATCCTGGAATTGTACTTACTCCTAGAAGAATTTCACAATGTGGTCTGCAATTGGACAGCAGTAATGGTTGTCACCATAGGAAAAGTTATTTTTTGTCTATTCATTCAAACCCCATCTAAGTAGAAAAGGAAAGAAAAATAATCATAGGAAACTTCTGCAAATGATACATGCATTCTAGAATCCACACCTTGTCCCAATCCCCGCTCCCTCACATCAATTTAAGACATTTATATTATCCTTGCCAAGATCCTAAAGGATGATGTTCATGCCCTTGTTCCAATTAAATACACTCACACCTCCCATCCAAAAATAGATACCTCTTCCACTACAATCTCCACCATTACGCCTTTTCCACTACTCCACTCATATCCATCCCTCCTTTATCAACATATATGATTCATCCCTTCGAACCAACACAATAAATTCCTTAGTGATTGAAATTCTTAATGATCCCCTGGAAAACATTAGCAATTTACCATGAATCTAAGTCCTATAGGAACACTAATCACTCTAGAAAACATCTTAGGAAAATATTGAAGAACAAGAAGCATCAAATTCAAAAACCACAACAGATGACCCCCCTTTGCCACACAATGTTTAGGCAATAGACATCCATAGTGAATCTGATCCAAAGTCATCTATCTAATTGCATCCTATAATGAAAACATGGCGAGTCTACAATAGGACCCATAGATGGAATAAGTCCAGATGAGGAAACAAGTAGAATCGTCAAACATTTATCTGTTGCATCAGGTTCTTGAACTTTTATCACTTAGAGGAAATATCAATCATTGGGCACAAGACCTGGGTAACTACCAAGTTATACTCCAAGTTTTCCAAATGCATCATGATATCACTCATTTCCTCTACGAAGAATTCAACCAGAGGATTTTGAGTTCTAGAAAAACACCTAAGGAAGCATAAAACAACTTTCATGATCAATCAATGTAGTCCATATCCATTGGGATGCCAATTCACTCATCTTCCCTCAGAGCACCAATACTATATTATATTTCTCTAACTACTCAACAATTGTTCAAGAAATTTTTTATTGCTATAGTACAATCATAACAACATTTAGAATTTGTCGAGATAGAGCACAACACCATCAAGAAAGCATATGAAAAAACATGTATTTAAATAGAGAATATTTTGGTTGAAAAGAAAGAAGCACATAAACAAAAAGAAGTTGCAGAGAATACTATGTATTCCTTGTGCAATCATTTGCACACAATGACGCCTTAAGTATGTAAACATGTATCAACATCGCTAGAGGATATGTCACTTGTTTTATTACAAGAAAGTTATCATTTTTGTGTCACTTGAATGCAAATTTAGACAAAAAGCATTGAACTCCCACAACAAATCATCAATATCCAGAATTAAGGAAATGAACATCAGATACAATTGATGTCCCAGTTCCTGTAGGTGAGTAGCACTATGACAAACATTTGCAACCAACTACAATAAACAATGTAACAAATACAATAGTTATTTGCAACATTACATGATTGTGTCAACATCCTTGATGAAAAAAATGACCAGTAGAATCCTTGTAGGAAAAATTGAAATGGTTAAACCATGAAGCTCAAATTATAGTCAATCCCCTAGAAATATAACACAAGTATAAGGAAGCCCAACAACTTGATAATGATATCAATATCCTTCATGACAAAACATTCTTCTCTAAACATACTTTGCAAGAATTGAAGCCTACAACATATGTCACATATACTAATTTAGAATGGATGGATCACTTTGGATATAAATAAATACAATAGTTAGTGCAGAAGCCAACCCTCCTAGATATAGAGAAATCCTAGCAGTTCCTCGCAAGCACCAACTGTTGAATATACAAGATCAGGGTTCATTCTTGAGACTTTTGATTGATATGAAGTCGGACTTGTGAGTAATATCAAGACATGATTCTTATAGGAAGTACCCTATGAGGTGGGCAATTATAGAGGTGGATTTCCTTATCTCATGTAATGTATTACTAACCATGGTCACTTATTGTTATTAAGTCTCCTTTAGAGATTAGCTACCTCTAGGGGGAATAACATTAGAAATGAATATATGGTCTGAGAGTAATATAAGATTATCATAGCATGTAACAATTCATCTAAGTATAATATGAGATGATAGATGATTAATGTTAACACATCATAAACCATGCAGAAAAGATAAAGAGATAAGAATAGAGAAAGAAAGAATTCAAATTGCCTAAGGAAAGACTAGGTGAAACTCAAAATTGTAATATTCAGTTAAAGTTACAATGTCTGCTTTAGTTAATTAAAGAAACTCATATTGGTCCAGGAAAAGTAAATCAAGCACTATGATTCAATTCATAAATAGCTAATTAAGTGTTAATAATTAAGGACTAGTTAAATAAGTGTTTACACTTTAGTTAAACAAAAAGATGACACTTAAGTTAATCAAAATATTACACTTCGGTTATTAATTGATTTGCATGATGACACTTCAGTTAAAGCAATATGACACTTATGTTAGCCTGTAAACTAACTGATCATAAATGAGTTCACTCTAGTGTCATTTAAACATCATATAATGTCAAAGATAAAAGGAATGGCTCATATGTTATGCATGATGAGTATTCCAATGTAAAAGATTAACTATCATTGAAGGAAATTCGTAATTCCGGGTGGATGTGTGCACTAAATTCATGCAAGTATTTGCTACAGTTTGCATAGATGAGCTTATGGCTTGTTATTAATGTGTTGGGAACATGGAAAGTCCATATAGTTATTATTATTCGCTATTGCTTTGTGTTCTCTTTTATTGGGAAATATTCTATTGTGTAAAAGACATTCTTTGCAATCTATCTATTATACTCTTAAGAATTGTTGGGTTTTTCATCCTCAATATTTTGAGGGATTTCCCAAGGTAAATCTTGTGTTGTTGGTAAATGATTTGTGTGATTGAATATTATATTGATTCTAGTGTTCATATTATCTGCAATTAAAGTTTTAAGGATCAATTATATTCATATTTTCTCAAACATTAACATCGTATAAGATCTCGGGATGTGAAGGAGATGAGTTTGTGCAAGAAAATAGAATCCTATGTAGGTCCTGAGGTTTGAGCAATGTTTTGAAGCCATGAAATCAATCTTCGTTTGGCTGAAAGATGTATGGAGGGTACTTCCAAATTCAACAAATGGAAGGAGAGGGTATTGAACATTATTGAGGAACATGATTTAGATACCTACATATCCACTATGGTAGAGGATCCTCGCACCAATGTAGGGCGATTCAACTTCAATATGAATCAAGAAAAGGCCAAGAGGATCATATATGATTCAATTAAGGACAATCTCATGTCTATGATCATTCGATTGAATACTACTAAGGAGTGGTTTTATACACTCATGAACTTGTATGCAAAGAAGGCCCCAACTAAAAAGAGGGCTTTGAAGAACAAGATTTGGAACCTAAAAATGGAGAAGGATGAGGCTATGGGATTATTTTTCACCAATATCTCTCAGGTGAGATATCAGATTTATAGTAATGGAGTACTAACGGATGAAGATGATCTTATTCAAACCATCATTGATGGTGCGCCATCCTCATGGGATACATTTTTGGTTGTGGTAAATGGCTGAGAGGAGCAACCTAAATTAAGGAGTTTGAGGAATCATTGCATCTAGGAGGAGGTGTGATTCCAGAGAATGTTCATGTACATCAAATAAGATAAAATTTCCCTCACAACAAGAATGAAGAAAGGGAGGAAACTATTCACTCCAAAGTAGTGTTTTCATGCAAAGAAGAAGGATTTCAGTAAAGACTTTAAAATTCAAAGGATAAATGCTTCTATTGTCAAAATAAGGGAAATTTTTCAAGAGAGTAACATGAAAGAAAAGGAATCAAATAAAGTTTCATGCATCTACCACATTAGAAGAAGAAAACTCTCAGAAGAAGGCACCCGAGGAGAAACATTCGAGAAAATTTGAGGTAAAAAATGGGCCTCAAAACAAAAAAAAATTATTATAAAACTCAACCAATAATTCAAGGTGATGATATCAACCATCGAGGATGAATCACCATTCTTTGGGTAAAAAGGTAAAAATATCAAAGTGAAATAACTATTTCTTCAACTCATATTTTCAATTTATCTCCATGTGTATTCACTCAAAATTTTGGTTGTGAGAACTTGTTAGATGAGGAACTCAATTATGCACCCAACAAGTACTCACACAACATAATTTTGGCAAACCCCATTGCCCCAAAAAACAAGAAATACATGAAAAAACGTGATGATGATGTCATCATCATTTTTTTTCATGTATTTCTTGTTTTTGGGGCAGCATGGTCCGTCACAAATATGTCGTGTGGGTACACGTTCATCATCATAGTTTTTCATGTATTTCTTATTTTTGGGGCAGCATGGTCTGTCGAAAATATGTTTTGTGGGTACTCATTGGTTGCGGTTTTCAATTCCCTATCCAATGAGTGATTTTGACTGAAATTTGAGTAAATACACAGGCAAATAAGTTGAAAATACGAGTTGAAAAAATAGTTTTCCTTTTTTCCTCCAAACTTTGATGAGGTACATGCAAATATTATTTTATTATTTCCACTATTATTTTATAATTTTCCTTAGGAGGTCCATTTTATACCTCAAAACTTCTGTAATGGAGGAAAGGAGGGAGTATTACCTTGTCTCGGCACTATTCGAATCTCTTAGCACAAGTGAAGATATGTGGTTTATTGATAGTAGTGCATCCAAGCACATGTCATGGTACAAGGGCACGATCTCTCACTGAAAAGATAAAAAGTTTACATGCATGGTTCAGTTGGGGGAAAACTAAACATATTCAATTCGATTTGTTAGATATACGTCCTTCTAGCCAAGTTTGAGAGATGGGTTACATGTGCAGGACATTTTTTATTTCCAGGTTTGAAGAAGAAACTACTTTTTGTTTTGGTTATTGAAGATAAGGGATTTCGAGTTATCTTCATGGAGAATCAAGCATTTCTATGGACAAAGAATAAAAGTCTTGATGGTGTTGTTGTTATTGAAGTTTGAGAGGGAAGACTCTACAAGGTACTTGGGAAGTACCTTTAGGCTATGGTACATCACACTATCATTCCTTGCGAGCCATGGCATCGGAGGATCGGTCACCTCCACTACAAAGAACTACCAGGATTACAGTGCATGGTTAAAGGTATGCCTATATTTTATTTTGAGCATGATAGTGTATGTTGGGGTTTTGCACTTAGAAAGAATGTGAAAAAAATAGTTTTCCTAGAATCCATAATAGATCTAAAGGGATTTTATATCTAGTACATTTTGATGTATGTAGTACCATGTCATCCCCATCCATTAGTGTCTATCTTTATTATACACTGTTTGTTAATGACTTCTCCAAAAATTCATGGATTTACTTCCTTAAGGCTAAGAGAGAAACCTTTAGAAAGTTTCATGAATTTAAAGCCTTAGTAGAGAATTAGATAGGGAAGCACATTCGTGTCTTCAGGTATGATAATGGAGACAAATTTGATTCCCATGTTTTTAATGATTTTTATAGTGATAGATGGATTTGTAAAAAATTTACAGTTCCATAAAACCCCCAGCAAAATGGGGTTGAGACAAAAAATAGAATTGTTTGTAATGTTGCAAAATCCATGTTACATTATCAGAATTTGTCTACCTATTTATGGGAAGAAGCTACCCATAGAACTGTATATATACAGAACAAAAGTCCACATGCCATTTTGAATAAAAAGACACCTGAAGAGGTGTTCATTGGTGAGAAGACAGACATTTCACACCTTAGGATAATTGGGAGTCTGGTATATATTCATATACCAAAATTGAACAAGACTAATATGGATCCCTCTAGAAATAAGGGAAGCTTTATGGGTTATAATGAGTCGTCCAAATCCTGTCGGATATATGTACCTAGTGAGAGACACATTAGGTTCATTCGTGATGTGACCTTTCATGAAGAAGTTGTATTCAAGAGATAAAAAGAGTTTATGTATAATACAGACATAGAGGACCATATACGCCTATGTCACAGGTCCCATAGACTGATTCTCCCCATCTATATGTTTAGAGGGAGATCCAACAGATCTTTAGTGATTGATGAACCTGTAGAGATGGTTGATGAATCTCTTACCAAGTGGAGGTCAGCATGGTGTCGAGCTATACTGAAAGATGAAAAGCAACATGGATTACAGATGGGATCTTCCATAGAGTGAAAACAACCTGATAGGTATGTTAGGTATCTTGCAAAAATCAGTTAGATAAGTGACTCTAGGACTTCATCCTATGAAGAAACTACAAAGAATCATGTTTGGAAAGATTCAATGACTAAGGAATATTAGTCAATATTGAAGAATGATGTTTGGGATGTTGTTCCTATACCTGAGGGGAAGTCCATAGTTACTTATAGATTGATTTACAAGATAAAGCATGATGCATATGGAAGCATAGATAAGTATAAATCTAGGCTTGTTTCTCTTAGAAGAATGACATTTATTATGATGAGACATTCGCTACTGTGGCTAGGTATACCACAATTCAAGCTACGATTTCACTTGCATATGTATTAGGCCGGGAACTTCACCAGATGAATGTGAAGGAAACCTTCCTCAATGATGAGGTTGAGGAAGAGGTTTATATTGAGCAACCTAATGGATTTGTGATTCATGGGAAGGAGTCTCATGTGTGTAATTTGAATAAATCCTTATATGGGATGACGAAAGCTCCTTGATATTGGTATGCTATAATAGACAACTGTCTTAAAAAACTGGGTTTCTCGAAGAGCGAAGCTGATTCGAATTTGTACTTCAAAGTAGTGGGGAACCAACCATTGATATTGGTTTTGTGTGTTGATGATATATTCCTTACTGGAGAGGAAATATTGATTTTTGATTGCAAGAGGGAGCTCAAATCAAATTTCAAGATGAAATACTTAGGTCTGATGCACTACTTTCTAGGCCTTAAGATTCGGTAGAGAAATCATGAGATATTTCTGTCTCAAGGGAAGTATATTGTTGACATATTGCACAAGTTTGTCATGGTGTATTGAAAATCCATGAGTACTCTGATGGTTTCCAATTTGAGTAAACTACATGAGTCTAATACTAGATCAGATCTAGTGGAACCCACTTTATATAGATAGATGATTGGATCGTTAATGTACTTGATACACTCAAGGCTAGAGATTTGTTATGGAGTTAGCATTCTGATTCAGTGTATGTCTTATTCGAAGCATAGAAACATAGTTGATGTAAAGTATGTGTTGACCTTTGGAGTAAAATTTCTTATGGACTCAAGTATGCCTCTAGTAGAAGGGTATTACTACTTGGTTATACTAACTCTGATTGCGATGTAAACATTGTGGACTGTAAGAACACTTTAGGCTATTGTTATACCTTGGTTTCTGCCATGATTTCTTGGTACATCATAAAGTAGTATTTCCTAGAGTACTATATAAATTGAGTACATTGATTCTATTACTGCATGTAGAGAAGCAGTGTAGCTGAGAAATATACTTATGGGATTGTTCTGTGAACGAATTGAGCCTATAGTTATTAGGTGTGAAAACTAGAGTTGCATCAATATTTATGAAAATCCAGTGTTTCATGATATGTCAAAACACATAGAAATGAAGTATCACTTCATTCAAGACACGGTCTAGAAAGGTATAGCAAAACTTCATTACATAGCTACTGATGAGCACATTTTGGATTTGTTAACAAAGCCTTTGTCAGTGATGATGTTCCAGTACTTCTGAGACAATCTTGGTATGGAAGAGAATGCCTCCCTCACTAAGAGGGAGTGTTGAATGTATAACATAAGGAATCATTCTTTGGACTTGTGAGTGATATCAAGTCCTATATATCATCATATGATTTAGGTGGTGATGTTGTATTGTAAAGTGTTATGAGTAATATCAAGAATGTAGTCCTATGAGTAATATCAATACTGTAGGCTTGTGAGTAATATCAAGTCGGACTTATGAGTAATATCAAGTCATGATTTTCATAGACAAGAACCTATGAGGTGGGCCTCCAGTCATAGAGGTGAATTTATTTGCATGTTGAAGAAAAAATGTTATGTTGTGTATTACTAACCATGGTCACATATTGATATTAAATCTCCTTGATATATTAGCTACCTCTAGAGTGAATTACTTTAGTAATGACTATATGGTCTGAGAGTAATATGAGATAATCATAGCATGTAACAATTATTCTAAGCATAATGTGATATGATAGATGATTAATGTTAACACATCATAGACCATGCAATAAATATAAAGAGATAAGTAGAGAGAAATAAATAATTTGAATTGCCTAAAGAATGACTATGTGAAACTCGAAATTGTAAGCTTCAATTAAAGTTACAATGTGTGCTTCATTTGATTAAACAAACACATAGTGGTCCATGCAAAGTAAATCAATCAGCATGATTCATTTAATAAATGATTAACTAAGTGTTAATTATGAAGTACTAGTTAAATAAAGTGTTTACATTTTAGTTAAACTAAAAGATGACACCTAAGTTAATCAAAAGATGACACTTCAGTTATTAGGTGATTTTCTTGATGACGCTCCAGTTAAACCACTATGACACTTATGTTAGCATGTTACCCAAGTGATAAACATTCAATTAGATAATGATTTCACTCCGATGTCAATTAAACATCTGTTAATGTTAAAGATGAAAGGCATGGCCCATATGTTATGCATGATGAGTATTTCAATGTACGATATTGACTATCCTGGAAGGAATTTCACAATTCTGGGTGTATGTGTGCACTAAAGTCATGCAACCATTCACTATAGTTTTCATGGTTGAGCTTATGGATTTTTACTAATGTGCTGGGAACATGGTAAGTCCCCACAATTGATTAATATTCTCTATTTCTCTGTTTTTTCTCTTATCGAGAAAACTATATTGTGTAAAATTCATTCTCTGCAATCTTTCTATTATACTCTGAAGAATTGATAGTTTTTCCACCTCATTATTTCAAGGGTTTTCCTAGGGTACATATTGTGTTGTGGAGGAATGATTTGTGTGGTTGAATGTTATCTTGATTCTAGTGTTCACATTATCTGGAATTAAAGTTTTAAAGCTCAAATATCTTCATATTTGCTAAAACATTAGCATCAACACATTGGTAGGTAAATGGAAGGATAATTTAGATGATTTTGAACAACTTTAAAAGAATGAATTTGAAGAAGCACCATATTTGGATCCTGTTAGCACCTGGTTAGAACCAGTGCTAAATTTTGAAGATCTTTTGCACAAGTGTAAGCGCTATTTTGGGCTAAATACCTATCAAGGGAGTGGGTCAAATGAAAGGAAGAATAGGGTCTAAAAATTCCCCATCATAGGACCTTGAGGGACGTGATTAAGGTTTTGTAGGTTATCTAGTGGTGAAAATGGATGGCATAGATACATCACTGAGAGAATCAATGGCTCCCAAATATTTCGCAGAGCAAATAGAGGTGGAGAAATAAATTGTGGAATATTTGTGAAATTTTGATATACCCTCAAAATTTCAATGGCCGAGATCTAAAGGTGTTGGAGATCTATGGTTGAAATGGATTTTGCGGTGGAAACATGCACGAAGGTTAAAACATGTCGAGGTTGCAGAATCTTGTAGGAACCACATGATTGAATAGTTGGGATCATAGATACAAAATATCTATGGTTGTGGTTGATTTCACAAGACAAACATGCACGGAGGATATGACAGGCCGAGCATGTGAAATGTTGGTAGGGCCCATGCCTTGGGACGACCGGGATGTAACAAAGAGTGGATCAGCAGTCTTGGTTGATTTCTTGATAAGAATCTATGCAAATTTTAGCTAGATAGAGCATTGCAAAATTATATAGGCCCTCCACCTTCAGATGACAGAGATCTTGGCATAGATTGGATCTACGTCCCAGGTTAATGTTGTGATGAAAATGTGCACAAAGGTTAACAAAATGAAGGATCACAAAATCACATAAGGGCCGAGTCATGGCACGGTCGATATTTCACGTAGGAAAGATCTACGACTGTGGTTATTTCGCGTAGCCAAAGGTGC
Organism: Pseudotsuga menziesii; assembly: GCA_001517045.1. Classification (NCBI taxonomy): domain Eukaryota; kingdom Viridiplantae; phylum Streptophyta; class Pinopsida; order Pinales; family Pinaceae; genus Pseudotsuga; species Pseudotsuga menziesii. The sequence continues at coordinate 362,175 of LPNX010021173.1, forward strand.
AAGGAGGAAAAATATCAGTGAGTGTGCGAACTGGAGACAAAGCATGGGAAAATTCGATGTTGAAGATTTCTCCTAGAAGAGTAAAACTGTTAAGAAGTGCTCTAAAACATCATTATCAATAAAGCATGCCTACATCCTATATACCACATTGCCATTTTTTATCCAACGTGTCTATGATCCCTTATTTCCTATTTTGTGTATGGATCATGGCAAATCTTCCACCTTAGGAGTTTGTTAGGATTTGCAAATGATGATTTGAGATTGATTCCAAATTTTGTAACTTATTTCGGCTATGTTTTGAGGTTGGTCTTGGGATCCCATGAAACCATAAAAGTACCCTTGATAGAGGAAGAAAGGGGATTAGACTTTCATTTTTTGAAGCCTCTGTGCTCATATTTTAGCCCTGTAAACTTTCTTGGAAGTGATAATGAAAATTTTTTCTCTGATTTTATGAGATTCATCACGGTGTTAATATTCAGTTTGTGTTTCCTGTTTATATTATTTCCACCTGTGTAAGTTCCTACTAATTCTTTCTAGTTGTGTGTGAGGAATCATTTTATTAAGTGCTCCTTTCATCAAATATAGCATTTGTAATGTGCTTGTAATGATTGTTGTGGAATTCATTCTTGTTAGATGCTCCATTTATGTCATTTCCCTTATTTGTTGTTATGCTAAAGGTGTTTTCAAGGGATTCATCCATAGATAAGTGTCCCTTGCTGCATTGGACTTTTTCTCCTTTCTCCTACCACTACTTAAACATATTCAACTAAATATTACACTTACTTTGCCTCAGAAAACAAAAGGGAAAATCATTGTTCATTATTTGTTGTAATATCCTTGAATGATTCAGACTGTGACTCCATTGCCCAATGGTTTTTGATATCTGTCTGTATTACAATCCTTATATTTACAAACAAATTTGTTCTCGGAAGAAATCTAGCCTTCTAAATGCTTATTGAAAGACAAATGTGTATGTAAATGTTTTTGTGACAATGAGAGATCCCTCTTTGATTGTATTCCCTAGAATATAGTCTAAAGGCTGGTTTGAAATGGTTACCCCTGTGACTTCTTACCACAACCATAGGAAAAGTATAGGGTGCTAACATTTTAATGTTGTTGTTGGGGATAATCACTATCATTTCCTCGGGAAAACGACATTGTCTTAGCTCTACGACCTGGTGGAGTAACCGATCATAGACAGATACTGGTTGTACATGCTCTTATGACTCCACACAAAGTGTGAAGGAGACTCCACTGGGAAATACTATCATCTAGAAGAACCAACACGAGGAGAAATCCTGATGCCGAATATTTCTAGGATATTTTTTTATCTTGAGAGTCTGATTCAAAGGGCTAATAGGATACAAAGGTTAGTGAGAAATCTATCCTTCCCCACTGAAGGTGTTATCTTTGTTAATGATATATTTGAACATTGCAATGAGGAGTTTGGACTAGCTTTCCCTAGAACTAAATGTAAGTCCAACCTCTCTATTGTGGTCTCTGATACCTATGCATTCAATTTCCCCCAATTTTCCTGGTCACCTCAGACCTCAGAACCTCTAGGCATGGATTTCCAACAATTTTCTGACCCAGAGTTCCCTACGCTTACTGCTAAATCTACTCTATTAAATTACACTGTCATAAGGCAATCTGTTTCCAATTATTTTCCTCCCACTTTTTCCAAGCCTAATCAACCTTCATCTTCTAGTTTCACAACTCCCCACATTTCTACAGTTCCTCATGGATTACCATGTGCTGTTCCACCAATCTTAGTCCCCCTTGTAAACCATGTTGTGTTAGATTTTCTTAAGATTAGATTCGATTATCTAGGATCTTTATCTGAAATAATAACAAGTACATCAAAATTCATAAGATACAAAATATACATAAGAAACAAATATTTTCATCGAGGAAACCATAAAGGAGATAACCCCGCGAACTTCTTTAGAATAACAAGATGATCAAAAGCAGTAATAAGAAATGTTCAGAAGTTATATTTCTCTCATCCTCTAACTATCTCTCTCCCTTTTATGCACCTTAGAGAGAGTGTGTGGTGTGTATAAAAGAGGGAGAGCACCTCCCTATTTATACCCTTTCAAGTCACTAACCAAATATAAGACTCGAACCTACATTTCATCTCACATGGGACCCGCTTCTCCTAAAGAGACCATAATTACATATTACATGATGTTACATTGGGGAATATTGCCCTAAATTACAACAGAGGTTGTACCTCAAGGTCTAGAAACAATTTAGACATCTCGTAAAGGGGTAACACACATCCCCAATGGGGGTACAACAACATACAATGATAATATACATCAGAATATCTTCCAAAGTTACAAATACATCAACACTCCCTCTTAACTAGGAAGGTATTCTCTCTCTACACAGTCATCGACACATCTGGTCAGGTCTTCATTGCATCATCATCATCAAGGAGTCATAGAGTCTTCATCGTAGTTGATGCCATCATCTTCTTATAATTTTATCATTATCCCATACTATTTGTCATTAGAATTTTCTACAGTTCCAACCCTTTTTAATGTTTGATGTATGCCTAGGCCTCTTCCCAATCTTCATCTATATTTCTAGCCCTTTTTCATGTTGGATGTAGGCCTAGTCCTCTTCCATGTCTTCATCTACAATTATAGCCATTTTTCATGCTAGATGTAGGCCTATTCCTCTGCCAGGTCTTCATCTACAGTGCCAACCCTTTTTCATGCTGGATGTAGGCCTAGTCCTCTGCCAGGTATTCATCTATAGTGCAAGCCATTTTTTATGTCAGATGTAGGCCTAGTCCTCTACCAGGTCTTCATCTACAATGATAGCCCTTTTTCATGCTGGTTGTATGCCTAGTCCTCTCTCAGGTCTTCATCTACAATTCCATACCTTTTTCATGCTGGATGTAGGCCTAATCCACTATCAAGTCTTCATCTACAGTGCCAACCCTTTTTCATTCTTGATGTAGGCCTAGTCCTATTCTAGGTCTTCATCATATCTACGAGCAAGCCATCAAGTAGGTATGTCTCAGTAATTATTAGATGCCTCTTACAAAACCTAAAGGATCTCCCAATATTAACTATATGCCATTGAAAAACCTATGTACCCTAATATTACCTCATCATATTCAGATCATCTTATCATCACATGGAGCATAGACCAGATACACATAACACAACAATTACATCAACGACCACATGAGTCCTAGCTTTCCACCATGTCGAAAAGGCTCTCAAAACTTACATCAATGACCATGGGAGGTCCAGCCTTCCACCATGTTGGAAAGGATCTTAGCACTTACATCAATGACCATTGGAGGCCTAACCTTCCACCGTATTGGAAAGGCTTATGTGTATCTACATCTGCCAGACTTGTCACTTCCCCTTGTAAGGGACCTTGATCAAAAGTACACCAAGCTTCTCTCTGAAGCATTCAAACTTCACTCTATCCATTTCTAGCATAGAATCACGTCAGGATTGATTAAGTCCAAGGATAACCTATGAGCTTCTCCAAGACTGATTACATTTGAGAGACCAATGAGCTTCGCTAAGAGATATCAATTTGGATCACATACTAGAGCTTCACTGCTCCTGTCTGCATCATACAAAAATGCAAGCCAGGTCAATCAAATCAAATAGTATCTTTCAAAATAAACATAATATCTCACAAATAGCTGAGCAAGTGGAAACATATTTTTCCTCGACTATACTAAATGCCATGAAGGATTGCATCCTTCCAAACCAGAAGCCCATACTGGATCTCAAATTGAAGAAGCAACCCAAGGTTCTCTTATTCTTAGTGGTGCTACCAATCCAAATCAACATAACCATGCAGGTTAGTCTTCTAATCCGAATCATACTTCAGCCCATACTCAACTATACCCTTTAGGTAACTCACTGCATGCTTTGCAACCAACTGAGCATGTCTCAGATCCATCAAGAACTGTCTCAGGTCGTTCTAGAAAAGCATGTGTTTGGTCTTGTATTCATCAGGAACATCAATGAACAAATCATTGGACTATACACCATGGCATAAACCAAATTTGATGAAGCATCACTCAATAACTTCAGGTTAGGTGCCATAGGTGTGGCCATGGCATTGCAGTCCATCATCCCGGATGTCTTCAGGATCTCTATTACATACTTCCATTGTCCAACGGAGATCCCATCCGCACTATGCCACATCTCAATGCCTAGAAAGTAGTGCATCATACCCAAGTCCTTCATCTCAAACTTAACAGTAAGCTTCCCCTTCATGTTAGTAATCAACCCATCCTCACCCCTATCACAAATAGGTCATCTGCATACAGTAGAAGTATCATTGGGTTCCCTTCCTCAACCTTGTAGTAATGGTTGGAATCTGCTTTACTCTTGGTAAAGCCCAAACTATTAAGGAAGCTGTCAATCTTTCCATACCATGTCGAACCTGAGAATTTTATGCAGTCATTCCTTCTGAAACAGAGCATCATTATCCCTCTTCCTTTCATACTCTATGTATTGAAACATTTTGTAATGGAGTGACAAGTAGCTTCCTCTACTACTAATATTATATGTATCCATGTGGGGTCATTAGATACCAAGATCCTCTATCTTGAACTTTGTTGAAAATTTCTTATTGCACCCATCTGTGAGCTTGTCATCGTATATAGGATTTCATCTTCAACTTTGTAGAAAAGGTGAAGATCTTCATCACTATAGGTGATCTTCAAGATCCTTATGTAACTGTACTTTCTATCCATTAGAGGAAATTTCAATTTAAAATGGGCCTTCCAAAAATAATACAAATTCCATGTCATCATGTATTAGCCAATCAAAATGCTTTAAAATTCAAAAAGGGAGCACCTCTTAAACAATTTTTTAATATAAATTTGGGGATAGGTATCATAAAAAAACTATTTTTTTGTTCGTATTTTTGACATATCTACCTATGTTTTTACTCAAATTTCTATTGGGAGAGCTCGTTGGATGCGTAATTAAATTCTGCATCCAACAAGTACCCACATGGCATACTTTTGATAGGCCCCACTACCCCGAAAACAAGAAGCACCTGAAAAAACGTGATGATGATGTCATCATCACACTTTTTCAAGTATTTCTTGTTTTTCAGGTAGCGAGGCCTGTCAAAAGTATGTCAAGTGGGTACTCGTTGGATGCAGAATTTAATTCCGCATCCAATGAGCTATCCCGATCAAAACTTGAGTAAAAACACTAGGATATATGTCAAAAATACAAACAAAAAAGTAGTTTTTTATTTTCTTCCTCCAAAATTAATAAATATTATTTTATTATTTTAACTATTATTTTATTAATTTTCCTTAGGAGGCCCATTTTGAGTTGAAATTTCCTTTAATGCCATGGGTGCCTTTTGAGCTTGTATAAGGCCTTCTTTAATTTGTACACATGAGTCTGCATGTCATGTATCTCAACTCCTAGTGGCTTCTCTATGTATACTTGACTCGTCACTGGTGCAAATGTCTCTTCGTACTCTATGCGTTCTTTCTTGCCTTGTATCCCACAATGTCACAATCTACTGCATGCAGTATCTTATACATACATATGGAAGACACTACAAACTTCCCTTAAACATCATTCTTCTTGAACTGGTACTCTTTGATCATAGTCTCATTCCCTTTCTTCTTGTCTACTTCTTCATAGCTAGAAGGCTCTACATCAATGATGTTGCTCAGCAGTGTCACATAACAAGAGTGTGTCTGAGGCCTATTTATTTCTTTGGAAGTATCGTCATAATATTCTTCATCTTGGATTATTTCTTGTGCCTAAGGTTCTCTTCCTCTCTTGAGGTGGATCTATTGTTCTCTTTATATTCTTCTGAAGCTCTTTCTTTCGCTAAGGTGTCTTTGACCTAGGAAGATTCAGGTACCTTTTCTAAACTGTCGTTACTTGTTCTTTGGAATGATCTAAAATTCAAGTTCATTTGCATGAATAGTAACATATCATAATTTCCAAAACATATTAATAGTGACAAATATATGTCACATAGCCATACAATGGACTGTCACGTGTCACTGTTTCACATTCTGGGTATGAAAAATGTACCATAGAAACTAAAGTACATTAAATACCTTCTACATCTTGCAAAAGTTAGTTTGGAACTTCCTATCCTGAGATATAGAAAATATCTCTAGGTCACCTGTTTATGACTGTATTCTGGAGGAGGCTAAAACCCTAATTTGGAGGAACCATATCTCCTGAAGTATAGTGAATATGAGGTTGAAACTTTTACATAGTGTACAACACAAATTTCTATTTGGTTTTTACAAGTTTTGGCTTCTGGACCATTTCCAATATCACATTAGAGCAAAATTTATAGGATTACTAAATTCAGTCTTCTAGGGTTTTCAGGCATGAAACCCTAATTTCCATTAGCCTCCATTGCAGCTATATTTTGGTGGTACAGTGAAACTTCTCTGATTCAGAAACTAATACCATTAATAGATTCTCCCTAGTGAGGCAACTTATCATAGACCTCCTTTGTTGATGATCTAAGGAGAGAACACCTTCAAGTAGGAAGCCCTAGTTCCTACATTTGCACTTTGCCTTCTTTCAGAGAGGCTCTGCTACCATGTTATATTTTATTAAGATATGAGTAGATTAGATAGGATATTTATCTAAAATAATAAAAAGTACAACAAAATTCATAATATATAAAAGATACACAAGACACAAATATTTTCATCGGGGAAACCATAAAGGAGAAAACCCCACAAACTTCTTTAGAAGAGTAAGATGATCAAAAGCAGTAATAAGAAATGTTCTACAACTATCTTTCTCCCCTCCTCTAACTCTCTCTCTCTCTCTCTTATGCACTTTAGAGAGTGTGTGTGGTGTGTATAAATGAGGGTTAATGCTTCCCTATTTATACCCTTTCAAGTCACTTACCAAATATAAGACTCGAGCCTACATGTCATCTCACATGGGGCCCACTTCTCCTAGAGATATGACAATTACATATTACATGATGTTACACTAGGGACTATTTCCCTGATTTACAATGAAGGTTATACCTCAAGGTCTATGCACAATTTAGACATCCCATAAAGGGATAACACACATCCCTAATGGGGGTACAACAACATACAATGATAATATACATCAACATGTTGCACCTCCAAGGATGGAAAATAGGGTTGCTCCTCTTCGTCTTCCTATTTGTCTTCATGACCTCCCTCTCGGATACTTCCAAAGGATTAAATGGTTCAATGGGGAGTGGGGGTATTCAGCTGAAGAGCACTTGGGATGGTTTTTAGATTGGATAAATCTGGAGGAAGTAGACCATGATGATGTCAAGGTCATATTATTTTCCCAAATTTTGGTAGGATAAGCAAGAAAATGGTACAAAAACTTCCAAGGTGACTCTGTCCCGAGCTATCAAGATTTTGAAGACTTTTTCAAGGATAAGTGGGAAGACAAGAAGAGCCCTAAGAAATATATCTCTCAATATCATTCCATGAGGAGGAGAGAGAGTGAATTTGTCCAAGAGTTTTCTGATAGGTTTATGAATTTTTACAATGCCATTCCTACCCAATTCAAACCTCCCATTCATTCTGCCCAACTCCAGTACACTAAAGCCTTCGATTGTGAGTTTACCTTGTGGCCAAGTGAAAGGTGATCATCCTCCTTGGAAGCTATGAAAAAATATGTTGTAGAGGTGGAGTTAAACCAGACTGTTGCTAAGAGAGAAGAAGAGATGATGGAGAATGGAGAAGAGATGGGGGAGAATGGAGAAGAGAGGGAGGAGAAAGAGGAGAGAGGAGAAAACATAAAGAACCTGAAAAACTTTCTACCTCTAGCTCACAAGAGGACAACATAGACATGATGCTGAGAACTATGGAATGGATGATGGAGAGACTCTTCATGGATGGTAGGCCACCTCCTAAGGAAAATCAATGGAAACATAATAGGAATCAGAATGCTAGAAGGCCACAAGTTCTCCAGAACATGCAAAGAGACTAGCAGAACTCGCCTAATCCACCTATCAAACCTCCATTTCAATAGAATTATGTGGATCAGGATGGTGAAAATCAAGCTGAAGATGAAATCCATCAGGTGGACACTGACTCTTCTGCCACCTTTTTGACCAAAGAAGAACATGACAATGCTTGTCTTGAAAGAGGAGAGATGCCCACGGATGAGGCAGAGGACTTCAGGAGAGGATATAAACTTGTTGTCTCGGATGCATAGAGAAATATTATATTGAGAAAAAAAAATGTACCTATCATAATAAATAAAGACAAAAGAAACAAAGCCTCCACCAACAAGCCTAAAGGTGACACAGCCTCCAAGGAGGTCTCCAAAAATGTGCCAGAGCCCAAAGGGAAGGAAAGAAGAGAAGGTAATCCAAGAAGAACCGAATAGGGACAAACTTATTTCATCCTAGAGGCCTAAATTTACAAGATCAAGATATTTGACCCCCTTATTGAATTATTAAAAAAATATGAATACCACTCCAAAATTGCCACAATACTGAAACCCACAAGGTAAATCTCTACCATATAATATTTCTTGAATATTCGGGATGATAGGCCCACCATTATATTTGGACCCCATGTAGATGATCCTTCTAATGAATAATTTCCCCCTTTCTATTTCATCCTGAACATCCACAATGCCATCCCACACAACTCCATGCTTGACTCAGGGGCCTCTCACAATATGATGCCCAGAATAACCATGGATAAAATGGGATTAGAAGTGACCAGACCCTACAAGGATCTCTTCTCTTTTGATTCTAATAAAGTCAAGTGCCTAGGATTGATCAAATATTTGGTTATCTCCTTAGCCTATATCCCTACCAAAACCATGGTCATGGATGTGGTTGTGGCTTACATCCCTCTAAAGTTCGGAATACTGTTGCCAAGATCTTGGGTAGCCAAACTCAAATGTGCCTTCCAAATGGACATGTCATATGCCACTTTCCCCGTCTTTGGGATAGAGATAAGGATTTTTAGAGAGAAGAAATTGGCATATATGGTGACCAATGCTGAGAGGCCACATAATCACCTCGTATATTTGTTGGAAACAGAGATGGGATATTCCATCTTCTTCATAGAATGGGACGAAGGAGACTGAAGTTCACAGAATGTTTCCTTTGTGCTTACTTAGGAGGAGATGGAAGGGGTGTGGGATGTAATATTTTATAGGGAATCGTGCAGAGAAATGGCAGGAGCTGGAGTGTGGGTGAGACTCCCAAGAGGGAGAGATTTGCATTAATCTTACAATATTTCCTTCGACTACACAAAAAATGAGTCAGAGTATGAATCTACGGTGTTAGCCATCCAAATATTGAAGTATTTTCAATTCAGTAGGGTAGTAATACATGGGGATTCTGAGCTAGTGATTAAAAAAATGTTAGATGAGTATTAGACCAGACATCCCAATATGAGAAGTTATAGGAATGCTTCTCAGGACCTCATAGAGTGTTTTGAAGACTACAATTTCAATCTAATCCTCAAGGTCCTTATGCACCTTGGCGTGAAATATGAATTTGAAGTTAGGAACATGGCCTCTGTTTTAGATAACCTGAAGAGATGACAAGTCTTTGAAGATGGTAGTCAAATCCTGGAATTCCTCACTCTCACCGGGAAATTTGATGGATTGAATATTGATGAATAAAATGAGCTTCTAGAGGAGGATACTCCCATTCATGCCCCCTTTGTTATACCAAAATCCTATCACCATCATGTGATAAGACATTTGACATACCTACTTGCCCTGAATCCTAGCTCTTGGAGTGGAAACCAATACTAAATGTCAATCTTTCATGAAAATTCCCAACACTGCATTTCCCTTGTTAGCCAAAAGTGGTGTCATTGCTTATGGCGCTTGGTCCATAAGTGGTCATTACCATAACCGCTCTGTCATTGAAGGAGAAACGTAGTACACTAGGTAAAAAGGGAAAATATAAGTTTCTCGAGGCTTCTAGATGATAAGCCTTGTGTCCTCCCTTATCCCTACTGTTGTGGGTTAGTTGAGCTCGAGATCCCTCATCCTAGGATCTTAGAGGCCACCTCACCCACTAATCTGTCAACCTTCCCTATCCATTAAGCCTTATAAATACAAGCTTATGGCCATGGTTGAGGGGGAGAACTCTTAAGGTATTGTTATGTTGTTGGATTAATCACTTGACCCAAGATCATTTGGGAGAGCATAGAGAGCTAGAGTCAAAGCTTTTGGGGATGAGAATTCTTGGTTTCATGGAGATGCATGTCAACACTAAGGCTTGGTTGTAAAATTCTTCATATTTATTTAATGCAAGTTGATTTCTATCCCACATATATTGTTGTTGTATGATTTCACATGTATGTTGTTAGATTCCTTAGTCACTAACATAGATTAGTAAATTATATTCTGGTGGTTTCGATATGTTTACATGTTGAAGCTTATTGCAGGTACACAGGGTAATGATCGAAGCATTAAATTCTAGGTATCTGTGGTGTCTAGGGAAAGTCTTCAACCTCTGTCCTCTATTTGTTCTGGATCTGAACCATTCAAACCAGTGGAACACCTTGCTTTTCACAGGAGGTTAAATATTCCAGCTAACACCCTTTCAATGCCATACTGCTTCTCCCAAATAAATTCGCCAAGAGGAGGGGGTTCCTCCTATTGAAGATGCTGATGGTGGAAAAACTGAGGAATCATGGGAGCCATAGTTACAGGAGGGTGATGGATAGCAGGAATATGTGAGAAACCTCTGTTGCAAGGAGATCCTACAGCTAAAAGGCAACTCCATCCCCAGGAGTCTAGTTCCTTTAGAAAAACATTTTGATCCTAATGATGTGGCTAAAGAACCTCAACTAGTCCCAAGCTGTGAATATGCTGAGGATGTAAATATTGGGATATAAGATCGGCCAAAGGTCATCAAGATATCAAGAACCCTCTCATCTGAAGCCAAGCATAAATACATCTCACTAATGACTGAATACTTCGATGTGTTTGCTTGGAGTTATAGTGACCTTAAGGCCTGTGATACAAGCATAATCCAGAATACCATACCAATCAAGAAGGACGAGATGCCTTTAAAACATGAGCTAAGAAGGATGAATTCCAAACTACTACCCCTGATAGAAAAGGAGATCAAGAAGTTATTTGAGGCCAAAATTATTGTGGCCCTTAGATTCTCACACTAGGTGGAAAATCTAGTCCCTGTTAGGAAGAAGAATGGGGAAATAAGAATATGCATTGACGTCAGGAACTTGAATAGAGTTTCTTTGAAAGACCATTACCCACTTACCAAAATGGATCATATCTTACAGAGAGTAGTGGGTTCATAGAGGATCTCCACTCTGGACGGATTCTCAGGTTATAACCAGATCGTGGTGCACCCAAAGGATCAAGAGAAGACATATTTCACCATGCCCTAGGGCACTACCATGTATGCTAAAATTCCATTTGGGGTTATGAATGTAGGAGAAAATTTCCAGTGGGATATGGACATAACCTTCACCAATGAAAAAGACAAAATTACGGTCATCTATCTGAACGACATTACTATTTTTTCCAAATATGATGAAGAACATGTCGCACACCTCTCAAGAATATTCAAAAAATGTAGAAAGTTTGGCATTTCCCTGAATCCGAAGAATCCATTATTTGCTATGAAATAAGGGAATTTGTTGGGGCCTATAATATCTTAGGAAGGCATCAGAATAGATCTGAAGAGGGTCGAGGTGATTAGCAAAATCGAGCTCCCTCGGAATAAAGTTGAGGTTCAATCTTTTCTGGGGAAGGTTAATTTTTTGAGAATATTTATTGTTGCCTTCGTCGAAATAGTGAAATATATAACAAACATGTTGGGAAACGATAAAGAAATCAAATGGACTCCCGAATCCAAAAAATACTTTGAGGACATAAAGAAGGCCATATCTTAAGAGCCTATACTTGCAAGCCTTGATTTTTCTAAATACTTCCTCATATTTTCATTTTCCTCAGAGAAAACAGTGGCAGGGGTGTTGCTGGAGAAGAATCATGAGAGACATGGAAAACCCATTGCTTTTTATAGAAAGACCTTGGGATATGCTCCCCTGAAGTGTAATATCCTAGATAAAAAAGCTTATGCTCTGGTAAGTCCTTAAAGGATTTTTGAGTGTACATCCTGCATTCTCACATCATTGCTCACGTTCCCACCAGCGTTGTAAAGGACATTCTAAATCAACCGGATTCTGAAGGACAAAGAGGAATGTGGATAGAAATACCACTTGAGTATGGCCTAGAGATCAATCACAAAAAATTGATTAAAGGCTAGGGACTAGCCAAGATTATGGCCTAATACAACTACGACACTCTCAGCCTGCACATGATTGTTGAATTGTCAGCAGAAGAGAAAAATATTTTAGAACAACCAGGTCCCCCAATAGGAGAGCATTTTCTATCATCCTGATGGTACAGTGATATCATTTTTTTGTTACAAATCTATAGGCCCCACAAGGTATGGAAATGACAAGGGCCACATTTATGAAGAAGAAAGCCTCTAGGTTCTGCATCTTGGAGGGAAAATTGTATTGGAAGGATCCAGGAGGGGTGCTACTTAGATGTGTAGATGAACAGGAGGCAAAGAGGCTCGTTGAGGAATTCCATGTGGGAGAATGTGGAGGCCATCATTATTGGAATACCACTGTAATCAAAATCATGAGGGCAGGGTTTCATTGGCCCACCATATTCTCTAATACTCACAAGAAAGTTTCTTCCTGGCACAAATGTCATATCTTTGAAGGGAAAAGGAAGCTATTACCATTGCCTTTGAAACCCATACAGGTTGAAGCACCTTTCCAGTAATGGGGGATATATTCCATTGGAGAAATATATCCACATTCCTCAGGACAGCACAGGTGGATCCTCACTACCACTAATTACTTCACTAAATGGATCGAGGCCATCCCCATGAGACAAGCTACCGAGACAACGATCATGCAATTTTTGGAGGAGCATATACTGTCAAGATTTGGGGTTCCTGGGAATATAATCACCGACAATGTTCCTCCATTAAAGTCTAAGAAGATGGTGTAATTTTGCTTAAAATATCACATATAGTTGGGACATTCCACATCCTACTATCCTCAGTGAAATGGGCTAGTAGAATATTCAAATAAGATCATGAGAATCATCAAGAAGTTGATGCAGGATAACAAGAAGGCCTGGCACATGAAATTTATCCATGCTTTGTGGGATGATAGAATTAGTGTCAAGAATTCCATTAGCACCTCACCTTTCCAGCTAGTTTATGGCTTTGAAGTGTTTTTTCCTAGTTCCCTAAGCTTTCAAGTGATGTAATTACTACAGGAAGAGGAAGCATAAACACATCAAACTCAGAGGAGGATGTATAAGTTGATTAAACTACAACAGCAAAGGGAGCAGCTATTTGACAAAACTCAAAAATTTCAGGAGAAAATGAAAGAAATATTTGATAGAAGAATGAATCCTGATGATTTCCAGTTGGGAGATGTAGTTTTGTTGTGGGATGTGCCACATGAGGAAAAAGGGAAGCATGGTAATTTCGACCACCTGTGGAAGGGCCCTTATAATATTTCATCTTTCAAAGGGCAGAATGACTACCTATTAGATGAGATAGAGGGAGGTCTAGTATCTAGAGCTCCTATAAATGGGAGACTCCTCAAACACTATTTCTTGTAAAGTAAGTTCAGTCCCATTTTGATTGTATATACCATTTCCTTTTAACATTCCATGTGTGGAAAATTCTATGATGGACTTAAATCCTGAAGCAAAGGCTGTAAGGTCCCTAAAAGAAGTTGTCATTTGGTTTTTTCTTTTTATACAGATTCGGAGTTATAGGAACCATAAAAAATTTGAAGGGTTCAGGACATCTTGGGACCAACCCAATGGATAAAGAACTTGCTCTACAGAGTCCTTTCATACCTCATAGGGAGGGTATCATCCTTGAGTTGGAGCTGATGTTAGCACCAGGTTAGCACCAGTGCTAAATTTTGAAGATCTTTTGCAGATGTGTAAGCATTTTTTTGGGATAAATAGCTGACAAGGGAGTGGGCTAAATGAAAGGAAGAACGGGGTCTGAAAATTCCCCATCATAGGACCTTGAGGGAAAAAAATAAGTTTTTTCAGGTTATCTAGTGGAAAAAATGGATGTCATAGATACATCATCGAGAGAATCAATGGCTTCCAATAATTTCATGGAGCAAATAGAGGCAGAGAAATAAAGTGTGGAAGACCTGCAAAATTTGATATAACCTCAAAATTTCAATGGTCGATATCTAAAGGTGTTGGATATCTATAGTTGAAACGGATTTTGCGGTGGGAACATGCATGAAGGTTAAAAAATTTCGGGGCCATGAAATCTCATAGGACCCACACGTTTGAATGGTTACGATCGTAGATACAGAATATCTACTATTGTGGTTGATTTTGCAATCCAAAAATGTGCAAAGGATAAGACAGGTCGGACTTGTGAAATGTTGGTAGGCCCTGTGCCTTTGGATGGCGGGGATTTGGTGGAGAGCAGATCAATGGTCCTGGTTGATTTCATGATAAGAAGGTATGCGAAGTTTAGCTGGATAGGTCATTGTGAAATCATATAGGCCCTCCACATTTGAACCATAGAGATCTTCACATAGATTGGATCTACGACCCAGGTTAAAGTCAGAACAAAAATGTGCATGAAGGTTAACACAATGAAGGATCATAGAATCACATAAGGGTCGCGCCATGGAACGATCAATATTTCTCGTAGGAAATATCTTGATTGCAGTTATTTCACACAACCAAAGGTGCAAGGAGGAAAATGATAGTGCAGGTGCAAAATGGAGACGGAGCATGGGAAAATTCGATGTTGCAGATTTTACCTGGAAGAGTAAAATCGTTAAGAAGTTCTCTAAAACATCATTATCAATGAATCGATCCTGCATCCAAGACGTCACATTACCATTTTTTATCCACTGTGTCTGTGATCCCCTATTTCTTGTTTTGTCTATGAATCATGGCAAATCTCCTACCTCAGGAGTTTGTTAAGATTTGCAAATGCTGATTTGAGATTGATTCCCAATTTTGTAACTGATTTTGGCTCTATTTCAAGGTTGGTCTCGGGATCCCATGAAACTATAAATGTACCCTCGATAGGGGAATAAAGGGGATTAGACTTTCATTTTTTGAAGCCTCTGTAAACTTTCTTGGAAGTGATAATGAAAATGGTTTCTCTAAGTTTATGATATTCATCACGGTGTTAATATTCAGTTGTGTTTCCTGTTTATATCATTTTTGCATGTGTCAATTCCTGCTAATGATTTCTAGTTGTGTGTGAGGAGTTCATTTTATTAAGCGCTCCTTTCATCAGATATAGCATTTTTAATGTGCCTATAATGATTGTTGTGGAATCCATCCTTGTTAGATGCTCCATTTATATCATTTCCCTTATTTGTTGTTCTGCTAAAGGTGTTTTCAAGGGATTCATCCATAGATAGGTGTCCCTTGCTGCACTGGAATTTTTTTCCTCTCTCCTACCATTACTTGAAGATATTTGGTTGAATATTACACTTACTTTGCCTCAGAATACAAAAGGGAAAATCATTGTTCATTATTGTTGTAATATCCTTGAATTATTCAGACTGTGACTCCATTCCCCAATGGTTTTTGATATCTATTTGTCTTACAATATTTATATTACAAACAAATATGTTCTTAGCATAAATATATCCTTTTGAATTCTTACTAAAAGCCAAATGTGAATGTGAATGTTTCCGTGACAATGAGAGAACCCTGTCTGACTGTATTGGCTAGAATGCAATCTAAAGGTTGGTTTGAAATGGTTACCACTGTGACTTTATACCACAACCATGGGAAAATTACATGGTGCTGACAGATCCTTTGTTTGAAGGGCCAGTAATAAAAAATGCACAAGGATCAATAACACAACAGAGTTAACTTGAGGATGATTCGACCTTTGTGGTTGGGGCCTATTGGCTCTTTCATTTTTGAATAGGTCCTAAATATGAAGATTAAGATAAGTCCAAAGAAGGAACCACGGAAAGAAGAAAAAAATGTACAAAAGAGATAATGAACACAACAAGTTTTGGACCCGTTTTGCACCTGCTTCATGAGTATAAAAGGAAGTGGAAAGTAAATTGAAAGAGAGGATTAGAGGAGAAAGAATATGTAAGTGATCAAAGTGAGATCATAACTAGCCAAAGATAGAGATATTCATATCCACAACATAAGGCATGTATCTTGGTTTTGGGTTTTGTTCATTGGATTTCATATGGCATGATGGTTAATCATGTGGTGACTGTAAGACCTTAGAGAGCTGATGTAATCTAATGTAGTTAAGGAGCATTTTCTATAATGAAAAGTATTGTTGGGCCCCTCAAATTTTATATTTTATGTTTGTGCTTGTTTTCAATTATTGTCATGATACACTTGAATGAATTATGTATTTGAATAAGTACTGTTTTGATATACTCGGATGAATGATGTTGTGATGGATATTATTACGATATGAGTGACAAAACCCCCCCAACCATATCCGCATAGTTAACCACTCCCCATATTATGTGATTCTAGGTTGTGCTTCAAGTGAGACCTTCCCCCTTAAGGGATTGAAAATGCCAACACACTAGACTACAATGACACCCTTTTGGTGGGCCATGCACAAGAACGCCAGTCTCAATTTTGTGCCAACATTATATGTGTGTTTTTTAACATCCACATTGGGTGCGTTTATTGTGAACAATCTCATAAACATGGATTTTATGAGATAGATATGGTTTAGAAGGAATTACCTAAACAAAAACATTTCCCCATTCATAAGTTGGATTGTGTGCAAATGCCCAAGTTGGAGTAATAAAATCCTCCCTTACTCTCGTACTAACATCATTGGTTATTTCAATGGCACAATAGGGATGGGTTTTATGTCCTAGTTCATAGAATGTAACAAAAACTAATATTTTAGGACCTAACTATTAATTTAAGTGCTAATAAGTTGTGCATAGCGAATTAAACCAAGGCACATGAACCAAAGAAGGAATAGTTTACCTATCATATGCACATTAACATGATTTCAAGGATTGGATACATAAAATATGGATTTTATGGCCCAATCCATGGTATACGGCCAAAACCAATGATTTAGGCATTATGAGGCCCTTAACCATGGCATGCACACTAATAAAATATTATGAGTGTTTCACCCATGGGAGGAATTTGAGTATCATGACAAGTAATGGCCAAAATAAGAATGGTTCTCACACGGTTCTCATAGGCCAAGTCATATTTTGAGGCTCAAAAGTATGGATTTATTCCCTAATAATTTATTTAAGGGGTCATAGGAATTTCACAAGTAATTAAACCATGACTCAAACCTTCTAGAAGTATAGTTTGTCCTACAAGAGGTATATATAGTCCATTTCAAGGATTAGGTAAAACAAATATGGGAGATTCTCTTCTCCCAAGACATATTTCAAAGTCAAAACAATCTAAAACAATGTATTTAGGTCATAATCATTGCTGTTAGGTGTCATATTCCACGTATGAGGTCCCTCCATGAAACTATCCATAAAGAAGCATTCTTTGTCTTAGGAGAGAAATATGGGTTTGATTTTAACAATTAGAAACATTGATGGGTATCATGAATGAAATTATTCTTTCATCCAAAACCATGGATTTATACACTAAATATTATTCTTTGTGATCATAATCCATATATGGGGCCTTTAACCACAACATATGAGCAAAACAAGGAATAATAGTCTTACAAAAGGATATGGGAATGTTTTATGAGTTAGCATCACATGGATGGGTAGCATGTCACAAGTAATGGTTCAAACACAAAAATTAGGAATTTAGGCCCTAACCATTACTTTGGGGCTCATACACCATTCCTAAGTTAGAGCTCATCCTCAACCCAAGACTTGTAGAGCGTATATTTAGCATATTAGAGGAATATGTCCTAATTTCAAGGATTGGGTGTATAATGGATGGATGTTTGGGCCCAAGAAATTGTCAAAGTTAAAAATTATTGTTTCAAAGGATTACTATTAATTTTAAGGCTCATAGTGTTTACATGCAGCCCTAACCATGATAGAATCCCTAAAGAATGATTATGATGAAAAGATGAAAAAGGAATGGGTCACATGGCCCAAGCCTTGGATTTGATCTCAATCCATAATTTTGGGATAAAATAATCATCATTATTAGGTCTCATAATCCCATTCATAAGCCATGAATATGATCTTATACCATGACACATACCTTATAGAAGAAATATCTGTCTTGCAAGAGGAATAAGGACATGATTTTGAGAGTTGGAAAAAAAGGATGGGTTTCATTTTCTAAGCCATGGTTTCCTAGAAAAACCATGGATCCATTCCTTAACCATTGTTTTCAATGCTCATAATTCATTCATAAGGTCCATGACCAAGGAATAATCCCGTATGTAAGGAATGCTTGGATTGAAGAGGAGTATAGACACAATTTTGAGGATAAGATGTACTAGGTATGGGTCACATGTCCTAATCCATGGTTTAGAGCAAAAAATCAAGGATTTATTCCCTACACCACGTTACATGTATTTTAAATGGATGTTTTTACCTAGAAGAAGAGTATGGGACCAATTTCCAAACTATAACACAACAAGGATGCGTCGCATCGGTGGTTTGAGAGTAAAACTATGGATTTGTGCAAAAACCATTATTTTTGTCCCTTTCCAATCATGCATATGGATGTATCTCATAACATAGGCCCTAAATAAATAACCTTTTGCCTACAAGAGGATTATGTATCCCATTTTAACAATTAGGAATATTAGTGATGGGTTCAATCACCCAGTTTATAGTATAATACAAAAACCATAGTTTTCTATCCCAGCTATTACTTTTAGGGATTATAGTCCATGTTTAAGTATCTAGAACATGCCACTTACATCGTAGAAGGAATCTAGGGATATATATTTAATGAAAAATTAGGGATTTACACAATGTATTTCAGGCTTAATAAGTCTTGATTAAATCTTCAGAGCTTAATTAATAGGCCATCCAATACCAACTATATATGAAAAATAATTAAGATTCAATTTGAAGTTAATATGGAAATCAAGTTGATGGAAGCATATACACACATATAAGTGAGGAAAAATAATTTCATCTAAATATTTGGATGGAACAATAACCAAGTGAACAATCTACAAAAACTACCGGATCAACTCCAATACATGAGGCAACCTTCCACCTAAATGAAGCAATCTCATCTTGGAGGAGATACACATGGAAAAAAGAACATTTAAAAATACTCCAAAGATAGGTATACCACAAAAGAAACATTAAGTACAAAAGCAAGGATTATATAGATTATGTCATACTAACCTTTTCTAAGAAACTATCTTGAATATGATCCTCTTTTAGGCTGTATAAATTACGTCTATAGTGTAGAGATTGATGAGTATCAACTGACTTGGAACTAGCAAAGATAGTTTGGATTGATGAATATGGTTCAACACAAGGTGGTATAACACCATTAGAGTATGTATTTTGACGAGATTATTCTACAAATGTACTGTGTTGCACTAGATTATGTCTCAATGATGATATCACAATACTAGTGGCTTGGATCCTATCTTTGAACAGAGGTGGATGGTGGGGAGGAGGAAGGGGGGATTTTGTCATGCACCTAGGAGCAGGGGACCCTATCAATGGGATACATATAGAATTTTATTGATCCTAAGTGAAGCCAAGATAACCCCCATAGAATTCACCAATCTCAAAATGATTGACATAGAGACTAAGAATAAACTCAACCCCTAATTTCTGAAGAAAATACAAGGGAACCTCCTTGTCATCGCAAGGATGTTTATTAAACATCATAAACCATCGATACATCCAATGGTATCTCAACTTTGTTGGAATGTGCATCAATTAATGCAAATATTCCTCTTTCTGGATTCAGGTGGTTGGTTGGTTCTATGGTCAATAAACAACAGAAAAATGGATTGCTTGGTTATATTTAATTTCTTAACTTCTTGCTTGCTATTTCAATAGTGTTTCAATATATTATAATCCCCTCATCCTTTCCCTATAGTTTACCATATGTTATAACTAACCTCCTAAATGGTCAATGGAAGCAATTATGGTGTCAAGTGAAGTAGCTAATGATTGGCAATATGTTTCTCTTGTGTTTCTAAGTTCCCTAATTATGTTTCTCAACTCATCTAAATATTGATTTAGTTCAAATTTTGGGTCTTGTGGTGGGTTGTAAGGGTTTTCGTTTAGATTTGGATAAGGTTTTTCCATCATATTTGTTGAATAATAATTGCAATTAAAGAATATAAACATTTTACAATGAAAACAAATTTTAAAATGAATATTTAACATAAAAAGAATGATAAAAAATGGGCTTAATTGAGGTAGATGGCAATGGCAGTAGATGTGTGGGTTGATTATCCAACCTAGAATGTGCTCATGTTTTATTATATCAAGAGGTTTTGTTTTCAATCTTGGGGAGGCCAATTCAAAAAATGTCAATCGACATGCCATTTTTTTAAAACAAATGGGAACACATGCATGTTCTTGTATGTTCATACTTAAAAGAATGCACATGCACTTTTGAGCATGTGCATGCTTCAGAATGCATGCATGTTCCTATGCATGTGTGATTAAGAATGTGTGCACATTCCTATGTTGACTTGTCTTGGAGCTTAAATGTGGCATTGTATGTGAAGGTTTAAAACGGACCCAGACCTTGTCTTATTTGCCTAGTTCATGTGTCCCACCTTGTGCAAGTTTCTAATTGCCTATCCATAGAGGTCAAACTTGCCATATTTGACTCATGTAGCACTTGGGAAAGCCTTAGGAATCAAATATGCTTTATTCCTGGCCTCCTAGGTGCCTATCTGCTTTTTCTGCTTTACTGCCTACTTTTTCAGTGTTTTAAGGCACATAGGAAAGCTAGACTAGGTGAGGTGAACTAGTTTTTTGTCCTCTTCATCCTCCACTCTTTTCTCCATGAAAAAGCATGTATGAGCTGCCATTCCACCACTCTTTAGCTTTCCCATGCACCCTTGCCAATTTGTGAGCTCCATGACAGATTTGGGATCAGCTTTTTACACCTATGGGGGATTTGCTTAATTATAGTAAGCCTGCTTTCTGCTAGATTTGGATGCTTCCTCATGAATTCAATTTATTCATGTATTATATTTATTCAGAAGCCTATTTTATTACAGGGTTGGCTATTGTACACTCAGTTAATATAATTTTGTGTTACAGCTCCATATTTAGTCTCCATTGTTAGCAATTTTGCATGATCAATTGATAATTGTTGTGGGTAAAATTAATATACTGCTGGCCTGAATTTCTAGATGGTATCAGAGCCATTGTAGGTTTTTACTCTCCTTCAAAAAAAAATTTGCAGGTTCGACATCAAGATTGGGAGCCTTCTACTGACAGCCGGGACAGATTTTCTGAAGCTATGGATTCACAGAAAACTATCTTGACTCCCTTCAACTATTTTGAATGGAAAGCAGAGATGGAGATCTTGTTGAGATAGAAAGGCCTCTACAGGGTGACTATGGCTACAGAAGCAGAGCCCAATGCTGCTGCAGAGAAGATCAAATGGCATAATCGGAGAGATGAGGCCTATGGCTTCCTATATCTCAGTATTTCCCGAGACCTCCTTTTCCATCTCGATGGATTAACATCACCGGATCAAGTATGGGAGAATATTTCTGATCTTTTTGGAAAGACAGATGAGATGAGGGGACATCAGATCGAGAATGAGCTGATTTCTCTGAGTCCCAGTAGTTTTGAATCCCTGCAGCTATATTTCTCCAAGTTCAAAGCACTAGTTTTGCAGCTGAAGCAGTGTGGTCTCGAAAAGAAACATGATCAGCTTGTATTGGCCATCCTCTCAAAGCTAGGAACTGACTACTCAGTCTTTGTTTCGACCTTCTATGCCACAAAACTCACAGCTCGAACCTGGAAGATGCCTATCCTTGCATATTTCATGGAATCTCTCACACAAGAACAAGACAAGCTGGTGATGATGGGAACCATCAAACCATCCAAAGACCAAGCACTAGTTGCTGGAGATTTGAGGGTGGATTCAAAAAGCAAAAAGAAAGCTAAAAATCCACCTGAGCAAAGAGAGATAAGAAAAAGTCTCCAGAGGATCAACAAGGTCCCAAGAAGAATACCCAGAAGAAGAAAAACAAAGGTGAAATGAATAAGTGCTCATACTGTAATAAGGAAAATCACACTGAAAGCTCTTGCATGAAAAAGCAGATTGATATGCTGACCCAACTCCTGGAGAAGAATGGCATATCCCTTCCAGAAAGCTCAAAGAAGAGAGAAGGAGGATCAAGTTCAGATGACAGAGAGAGAGTTCATGCATTAGTTGTTGGCACATCAAGCTCACCCAGTTTTATCATTGATTCTGGAGCTTCAAGACACATGGTTTCGACTAAGGAGGCCTTCTCCTCACTCGACAAGTCGAAAGGACCATCTATTGTACTGGGAGATGACTCTCTCACTGAAATTATGGGCAAAGGAAGGATAGATATTGATCATGGTCAGTTCAACAATGTGCTGTATGTCCTTGGTCTCACCTCCAACCTCCTGTCAGTGTACCAGATGACCCACACCGGGTCTCCTAAGAAGGTCATATTCTCCCTTGATGAAGTTGAGATCACAGAGATCTCAAGTGGTAGAGTCATTGCAAAAGGAGTTGCAAATCATGATCAAAAGGTATAC
>LPNX010021195.1:0-14174 GCA_001517045.1 Pseudotsuga menziesii
GTGAAAAAATCCTCAGATTTTTCCAAGGTACAATTTGTACAATTATGTACATCTTCATGTACATGGAGTTGCCACCTAGTCGAAATAGGTGGGCAACACCTTGATTTGTAATTAATTCTCAACCCTAGATTAGGGTAGTTAGAGAAAGTAGTTACAAATTTGAAGTATAAGACAAAGTGAAAGGACATTGAAGACACTCACCATCAGAAAGGGAAGAAGAATGTGAAGAAGAAAGAGGAGATACCCTAGCAGCATTGGCATGATTTCCAAGAGAAGGAGCAACAACACATTTCCCAAGGCAGATTGTAGCATTTATTGCAGTCGTACAGCAAGTGCAGACACACATGTGAGGGCACGAATCCCAAGAAAAATTGTTGTGCATTGAATGTTGGTTGTACAGTCCGTCCAGCGTTAATTGCAGGCACGCGTGGGCACAGTTTTCGAGGCAGAACATATAGAAGGAAGTATAGGTCATACAACACGTGGGGATTGTACAGTTGTCAATTTGCACGAAAAACGAGGTAGTTTGTTGTTGTTTCAGCTACTGTTTCAGTTCGGTGAAATTTTGTCAGTGAGGGTTGAAGAAATAATTTCTTATGTTGTAAAAAAAATCTGAGTACTCTTCTTTAATGAAAAATTCTTCTTCAGGGTTTTGCCCAGTCATTTGACTAGGACATCTGTGTACAATGTGTTTGCTTCATCTTCAATAATTTGGAAGTGTCTTTGAATTTGTGGTTTTATTTTCAAAGTTTATAAGCAAATTTTAATTAAAACCTTAGACATTCAAAGTGTTTGACATAATGCATGTGTGAGGAATTATTATGCTTATGCCAGTTTTTCTTCATGGTATCAGAGCAATACTAAAGTATTGATCAAGCTAGTGTTTCACAGTCAAGAAATGCAGAAGAAGTGTTGTGGTAGTCTTTCTGTTATTGTTGTTGTAATTTATTTTCTAAATGATGGCATACGGTTTGAGGATAGGTTGGATGGGATATCCAACTATATCCCATGGAAAGTAAGAATTATTGTCGTATTGAAAGAGTGGAAAATACGGAGTTTTGCAAACTCTAAGATGACCAAACCAATAGATAGGGATGAACTTGAAGAGTTTGAAGCCCTTGACGCTAGGGCCCAGAGAGTGATCCTAGATGGAGTGAAAGATCATCTCATTCCTCATTTAGCAGAAAAGAAAACAGCTAAAGAGATGTGGGATATCTGAAACAATTGTTTTGATCCAAGAACGAGAACCGCAAGATGGCACTGAAAGGCAAGCTACACAATGCCAAAATGAACAAGGATGAGGGTGTAGCCTCTTACCTGACTCGTGTGGCACAGGTCAAGGACGAGTTAGCAGTTGTTGGAGAGATTGTTCATGATTCAAAGTTGGTGAGGATAGCTCTGAAGGGCTTCACCAAGCAGTGGGACGTCTTTGTGAAGTGCATTGTAGGTAGAGAAAAGCTTCACAATTGGTCCAGATTATGGGATGACTTTACTTAGGAGAAGATCCGGGAGGGGTCTCAAGGTGGTTAGGTCAATGAAGAAGTAGAGCAAAACATGGTAGTTGCAGCAAAAACAAATAAAAAGAAGAAAGGCATGAGACAGGTCAAGTGTTATCAGTGTGGTTAGATAGGACATTATGCCTCGAAGTGTCTTGAGAAGAAGAAAGGGAAGACAAAAAAAGATTCAGCAGCAACTGCAACAATAGAAGACTTTGCAGCCAAATTCGAGCATGAATTTTCTCTGGTCTCTATTGACTCTAGTATAGGAAGTTCTTCCTTTGAGCATGTATGGGTTGTTGACAGTGAGACAACCAGACACATGACTGGAGTCTATGATGCCTTTCAGATTGTCACGGAGTTGGGGCCAAGACACTATGTTCAGACACATATAGAAGTCCACAGGTGGCGATATGAGGAGTTGGAACAGTCAGGTTCCAAATAGACCTTGGTGAGGTCTTGGAAATACACGGAGTGCTCTTTGTTCCTGGGATGAGAGTTAGCAAACTCTCAATGTCATCCTTTGAGGATGAAGGTTATGGAATGATGGTGAGATCTGGTCATGTTTTCTTGTAGCGAAGAGATGAGCTAGTTGGTACCACCATTCTGTTAGGAGATCGCAAGGACAAGTTATATGTTTTGAGAGGGAAGATTGTACATCCAAGCACAGGAGGGTGGTTGTCAGAGTCAAAGGGTGGGGCAAGAGATGAACCTGATCGACATGTGATTTACATTTCTTCTGATGAGGAGAGTGGTTCTCTCCAAAGCACTGGCAGGAGACTCAGCCAGTCCAGTGATGGTGATGATGAGCAGGTGGATAAGGCTTAGGTTGAGTCTCAGGCTTCAAAGTTCCAGTATGGATTTGAGCACTTGTATCTGAGAGGGATTCCAGAGCAGGAGGGAGTTGTTTCAGGAGTTAGAGGTGGAGATACAGATGGTGTTGTGGACCTTCCTCATTAGGAGGGAGCGTTGGAAGATGATAACTCTAAAGGTCCTTTCTCATATTTTTGGTGTGAGTGTGATGAGAAGGACTTGTAAAGACTTTTTGTTTGTATTTATGTAAAAAGTGTCTTTTATATAAATAAAGTGATTTTTGCCTTGTACTTTATAAAGTGGGTCACTTTAATTGATGTATTTAATAATTAATGTATTTAATTATTAAAAGTGAGTTTTAATGATGACCCTTGATTTGTAATTAATTATCAACCCTAGATTAGGGTAGTTAGCGAAAGTAGTTACAGATTTGAAGTAGACAAAGTGAAAGGACATTGAAGACACTCACCATCAGAAAGGGAAGGAGAAGAATGTGAAGAAAGAGGAGATACCCTAGCAGCAGTGGCACGATTTCCAAGAGAAGGAACAGTAGCACATTTCCCAAGGCAATCTGTAGCATTTATTGCAGTCGTATAGCAAGTACAGTCACACGTGTAAGGGCACGATTCGCAAGAAAAATGGTTGTGCATTAAATATTGGTTGTACAATCTGTACAGCATTAATTGCAACGACATGTAGGCATAGTTTTCAAGGCAAAACGTACAATAGGAAGTATAGGCCGTACAGCACGTGTGGGGGTCGTACAACTATCAGTTTGCACGAAAAACGAGGTAGTATGTTGTTGTTTTAGCTACTGTTTCAGTTTAGTGAAAGTTTGTCAGTGAGGGTTGAAGAAATAATTTCTTATGTTGTAGAAAAATTTCTGAGTCCTCTTCTTTAATGAGAAATTCTCCTTCAGGGTTTTCCCCAAGTTAGGGTTTTTCCCAGTCATTTGACCAAAACATCTGTGTACAATGTGTTTGCTTCATCTTCAGTAATTTGGAAGTGTCTTTGAATTTGTGGTTTTAATTTCAAACTTTATGAGCAAATTTTAATTAAAACCCTAGACATTCAAAGTGGTTGACATAATGCATGTGTGAGAAATTATTATGCTTATGTCAATTTTTCCTCACAAAAGAGTTGTAATAGGATTTGATCCCATTTCAAGCTACATATTGGAACACACAAAAGCTCCCCTGGCGGTGTTCCAAGATTCATGAGGGATGTTCCAAGACCCACAAGATCTCTCGATTCTTATTGTTGAGCAAGCTCTTAGTCCTCCAAACGGGCTCCTTCCTACCAGCTTTGATCAAGGAGCGAGTATAGCAAACGCTTAGCATAACAAATAAGAAGAGTGGGAAAGACAAACTTGAAGAGCCAGATGGTAATTCTCAGAAACATCGTGGGAGGAAAACTGACAAGGAAAATCGAGAGATGGAGACAGCAAAAGAATCTGAGACAAGGCACTAAGTCTAGCCTGGATAAATACAAGGTCGACGGAAATGCTACAAGAAACTAGAGGAGGCGAGCCCCATCCCCACAGCGTTAAATAATGAAGACGATTTCTTGGAATTCTCGAGGATTGGGAAACACCAAAAAGGTTTCAGCAATTAATAATCTATCCTTCTCAGAAAAAACCCTTTGTCCTGTGCATCCAAGAGACCAAGATGGAAGAGCAAGCAATGGAAGACCTTTGTAAAAAAATTAGAAAAGTAGTTCAACCCTAACAATCAGCTCATGAGGAGCATCCAAAGGTCTATGCACCCTATGGAACCCTCTTCGATTAGAGCTCTTGGAAAGTGAAGAAAACCAATCCTACATCCTTACCTCATTCCGTCAAAAAGATAGTGGGAAGCACCTTACCATTATCAATGTATATTCTCTAGTAGTCTATTGCGAAAAATTACAGTTTTTGAACACACTCTCAATTAAAGCTCAAAAGTTTTAACTCAAGGTGTATCATAGGCAGAGATTTCAATACTCCCCTTCTTCCCTCAGAAAATAGAGGAGGGAACCCTATTCAAGACCCTTTTAGAGAATACATGGAGGACTTTATCTCTGGTTGGGACCTTAGTGATATCAAGCCCATCAAAGGCAAATTCACTTGGACAAATAAGCGTGTGGGGAAGCAACACATTGCTGCTCGACTGGATCGTTTTCTGGTGAGCAGCGATTTTTTCTCGCAAGAGAAGATCATATCCTTTGAAATCCTCCCTATAAGAGTCTCGAAACACCACCCGATCTCTCTCTCCTTTGCAGACTCGGAGAACTATAGACCCTTTCCTTTCAGGTTCAACCCTATCTGGATGAAAGAAAAGGATATCTTTGATATAGTCTCTAACGCTTGGAAAGTCTTCATTCCTAGTTCTCCTGCCTTTATTTGGGAAACTAAATTGAGGAAGGTAAACTTGGCTCTAAAAAATGGGAAAAACACATCTACAAGCCCCCTGAAATGAGGAAGTCGGAAACCATTCAAGAACTTTGCGTAGTTCAGGATCAGATGGAGATTAAAGAAATAAGTCCTCAGCTACTCCAAAAAGAGAAGGCTCTAAATATCACTCTCTTTAGCATATTGCGAAGCGAGGAAGAAGCGTGGAGACTCAAATCTTGCAGCCTATGGTTGCAAGCTGGGGATTGTAAAACCAAATATTTCCACAATCAGGTCAGATCTTGTGTGCATCATGGTAGACTCCATAGAAGTTCTCAACTCTTTTTTTGATATCAAACGAGCTGCAAAAGAACACTTCCACCTTCTCAACTCTTTTTCAGATATCAAACGAGCTGCAAAAGAACACTTCCACCTTCTCAACTCTTTTTCAGATATCAAACGAGTTGCAAAAGAACACTTCCACCTACTTCTTACTGAGGATGGAACCGTTGACGATAATTTAGCTCGATCCTTTCTTCAAACTATTCTAAATCTAGTCACTGAGGAAGATAATCTAAATCTCTGCAAATACATTTTAGAAGACGAAGTGGTCGACGTAATATGGAGTCTTGAGCATGACAAGGCCCTTGGTCCTGATGGGTTCACAATCCATTTCTACAAGAACTGTTGGAATATTATCAAGTTTGATCTATGTCGCATGTTGAATTGGACAAAACTCAAAGACAAAATAACGGGAGGTACAAACTCAACCTTCCTCGCTCTTGTCCCAAAGAAATCAAATCTTGGCTCCTTTCTAGGTATCGACCAATTTCTCTTTGTAATGCCTCCTATAAGATTCTTACCAAAATCTTAGCAAATCGCATCAAACCTCTTCTCTCAAAACTAATATCGGAAAATCAAGGTGGATTTATGCCAAATAAACATATTCTAGATAACTTTATTCTTGTTCAAGAAGCTCTTCACTCCAGCAGCTCGTCGGGCGAAAAGAGCATGGTTATCAAACTGGACATGGTCGATGCCTTTGACCGGGTAAAGCACTCCTTTCTTTTTCAAGTTATGAAGAGATTTGGATTTTGTAATTATTTAGTTAGATGGGTGGAGGCTTGTATTTTGTAATTGGACACACTCACTCAAGCAAGTTCGCTCAAGAGAGAGAAAGACAAGTGCGTCGGCGTAAGGAGAAGAGGAAGTTGCCGAAGATATCTTATCTTGGTTTGACATTGTACTAAGTAAGTGATGAAACTATTCTGAAGAAGTTGCAGATTTTCTCCTTTATGGTTTCCCTAAGGAAAATCTTTGTGTTCTTGTGTATTGTTGTGCTTGTCTATCTTTCAGTTTAAAGATCTAACCTAATTGAATTAAAGTGCAAACTCTAACATGGTATCAGAGCCGCTCTTAAAGAAAGCACTATGCAGCTGAGAAAACTAGGGCTTCCAAGTTCTAGCAATTTTCTCCATGAAATTTCCAGAAAAGAGGGTTAGGATAACTCACCTCAAGGAGGCGCGTATTTTGGTGGAGAAGGATTCCAGTTTGGAGAGTTTCAGTTTTGACCTAATCACTGTTGCCGGAGGAAACTAGGGCATCAAGTTTTTGGAGTTTTGTTGATGTATTTGTAACTTCGGAATGTATTCATCTATGTATCTTATGTATTGTAATCCGATGTTTATTCCGGGATGTATCTATAATGTAATTGAGTCATGTTGTCATGCCCCGATGTTCCAATCGGGAGAATCAATAATGTAAACAAGTCATGTCAAGTCATAGTGAGTAACCCTCCGATTGTCCAAGGGTTAAAGTCCCCACAGTTCCGGAGCACTAGGGTTATTAGACTCTCCTAGTAGAGGTCGGCCCTGGTAGTGTTTTAGTCATGTCGGGATTAGTATAAATAGAGAACTGGAGTCTCTATTTATCATACAACTCATCCACACTCAAGTGTAGCGCATAGTTGAGGAAGGAGAAGACACTGGGGCTAGATAAGAAGAAGATTACTGCTGTCGAGAGATCACTTACTGTTTTGGGGCTTTTACTGTTTTGGTGTTGATTCTATCTCTGAGGAAGTTGTGGGGTTTTCTCCATTTATGGTTTCCCCAAGGATAAACATTGTGTTCATTGTCTCTTGTGTTTGATTGCTGTGCTTGTTATTCTCTAAGTAAAAGATCCTAATATAATGCAAGCTTAATGATGAAATTCTAACAAGTTTCTCACCACAAAATTTGATAAAAGACCTCACTGGACAACTCACCTCAAGGAGGCACATCTTTCTATCCAGACAGAATTTCAAAATTCCAAGTTTGGAAAATTAGTGTCTCTATTGAACCCTAGGTTAGTCGAATCCAAAATCAGCTTGGGCATCTTAAATTGGTAAGATCCATTTCCCTACTATTTCCATTTGAGGTTCTCATATCAAGATGATGAGTCACACCAAGGTTGAGGATAAGCTTGAAGGAGCAGATAACTTCCAAGCATGGAAGTACAAAATCTCTCTTATCCTAGAAGAGAATGACCTGGACAAATATGTCAATGAGGTTCCAGAACCAGAGGGAGAAGAGGCAAAGGCAAACCACAAGAAGAACATGATAAGAGCTAAAAGAATTATTGCAGATTCCATCAAGGATAACCTCGTCCCTCGGATATCATCTTTGAAGACTCCTAAGAAGATGTTCGATGCTTTGACCAAGTAGTTTGAAGGAAAGTTCATCAACCGGAAAATGACCCTAAGGAATCAACTCAAGAATGTGAAGAATCAACATTCAGAAACCATTTAGTCTTACTTCACAAGGGTTTCTCAAATCAAAGAGCAATTAGAGGCCATTGAAGAAAATATTGAAGAGGGAGAGATTGTGATGACTACCTTGAATGCACTTCCAAGGTCATGGGACTCATTCATTCAAGGGATATGTGCCAGAAAGAAACTAATCAAGTTCAGCAGACTATGGGAGGAATGCACTCAAGAAGAAGCTCGATTAGTATCAAGAGAAGTGAAGATGGGAACAAGTGATGATCAAGCTCTAACAGTTCGGGCAAAGAAGAATGAAGGAAAGAGGGAGGATCACTCTCACAAAAGGCACAAGAAATTCCAAAAGAATCATAGACCAAGAAGGGACTACACAAATCTCAGATGCTACACATGTGACGAGAAAGGCCACTTCTCAAGGGATTGTCCTAGAAACAAAGGATCCTCCAAGGCAAACAAAAAGAAGAGGCATCATGCACATACTGCAGAAGATGATGAACCTACAAGCAAGAGAACAAGAGAAGATTCATCAAGTGATGAAGAATATGTTCTGGTATTAGCTCTTACATGTACCATTACCCATGGAAGCAATGATTGGATGGTTGACAGTGGAGCTTCCAAGCATATGACAGGATACAAAGAATCCTTCATCAACTTATCAGAACATGAGTCACCTCACAAGGTGAAACTTGGAGATGATTATCATATCCCATAAAAGGGAGTGGAGAAGCCTCTTACAAGTTGGACTCTGGCAAGTCAATGAAGATGCAAGATGTTCTCTACGTACCAGGTTTGAAGAAAAACCTCCTCTCCATATCAGCTTTAGATGCTAAAGGATTTTGTGTTGCATTCTTTGATGGCCAAGTACTCATGTGGCCAAGACGCAAAACAATAGATGATGCAACAATAATTGGAGAGCAAGAGGGAGGTCTATACAAGTTGAAAGGACAACCTAAACAAGCCTTGATTCATGACTCTATATAGAACCAAATGAACTATGGCATCGAAGGATTGCACACGTACACTATAGGGATCTGCCAATTGCAAGCAAAGCAATATCAGGCCTTCTCGAATTCCAAACAAAACATGAAGGCACTTGCAAAGGATGTGCACAAGGGAAGAATGTAAAGAAACCAATTCCAAGCAGCAATTAGGGCCCTTGGGCCTGATGGGTATGCATACTATGTGTCTTTCATAGATGACTATTCTCATAAAGCTTGGATTTACTTCTTGAAAGGTAAAGATGAATCTTTCAACAAGTTTAAGGAATTCAAAGCTTTGGTAGAGAATCACATCAAAAAGAAGATCAAGACCTTATGATTAGACAATGGCGGCAAATTTACTTCAGATGAGTTCAAAGACCTATGCAGAGAATCTGGGATTAAGAGGGAGATGAGCACTCCCTACAATCCTCAACAAAATGGCATTACAGAAAGGAAGAACATAACAATAATGGAAGCAACAAAGGTGATGCTTCATGACCAATATCTTCCTTTGCACCTATGGGCAGAATCAGCAAGAACAACTATGTATGTACAAAACAAAACACCTCACCGTGTTCTAAACAACAAGATTCCAAAATAAGTTTTCTCAAGAAAGAAACCAGAAGTTAGCCATCTTCGAATATTTGGCTACTTTGTGTATATACATGTCCCCAAGGAAAAGAGGACAAAGCTAGACCCCTTACGAAAGAAGGGCATATTTGTGGGATACAATGAAGAATCAAAAGCATACCGAAGATACTTCCCATGATTCAAGAAGATAGAGACAAGCCGAGACGTTACTTTCGATGAAGTCTCAGCTTACAACAAGTCAAAACAATTCCACATTGAAGATGTGGAAGAGCCCGAGGTTCCTAGAACCAGAGATACAATTATGGAAGAAATGATTCAAGAAAACCATGAAGATCATGACTTGACAGAACCGCAGGAACCTGTAGATCCACCTCATGAGAAGAATTCCTACAAGAGAAAACCAGCATGGGCACGTGAAGCTATTCAAGATGCAGAGAGGTATGGCGTTCCAGATGGGACACTTAGAGAAAGCAAAAGACCAAGACCATACTCCAACTACGTAGCCCTACTATGCAACATCATTAATAATGAACCTTCCAACTATGAAGAAGCTGCTGAAAAGAAGGAGTGGAAGGAAGCCATGATCGAAGAATGTCAGTCGATCATGAAGAATGATGTATGGGAGATAGTTCCAAGAACAGAAGGGAAGTTCGTAGTGTCTTCCAAATGGATCTACAAAATCAAACATGTTGCAGACGGTAGCATCAAAAAATGCAAGGCAAGGTTTGTGGCACGTGACTTCTCCCAGAAAGGAGGCATCGATTATGAGGAGACATTTGTACCAGTGGCAAGATACACTTCTATCATATCAGTACTAGCCTTAGCTACGATAATGAAATAGAAGATACACCAGATGGACGTCAAGACAACTTTCCTGAATGGTGTAGTTGAAGAGAAAGTGTATGTGGAGCAGCCACTAGGATTCGAAACACATGACAGGCAAACTCATGTGTGTAAGTTAAAGAAGGCCTTGTACGGTTTGAAGCAGACACCCAGGACGTGGTATGGCAAGATGGATAACTTTCTTATGAGCTTAGGCTTTACCAAGAGTAAAGCAGATTCCAAACTCTACTTCAAAGTTGAGGGTGGAAGACCAGTTATAATCCTATTGTATGTAGATGGCATGTTCCTGACAGGAGAGTATGAGCTCATTGCAGATACAAAGAGAAGGCTTGTCGCAGAGTTCGAGATGAAGGACTTAGGAATGATGCACTACTTCTTAGGACTGGAGGTGTGACAGAATTCATATGGGATACTTCTTGGACAAGGAAAGTATGCAGTAGAGATTCTGAAGAGGTTCGAAATGATAGACTGCAAGGCTATTGCCACACCCATGGCATCAAACATGAAGTTGTTGAGTGATGCTTCTTCTGAGGAAGTTGATGCCACGATGTATACGCTGACGATTGGTTCGATGATGTACTTGACGAACACGAGGCCAGACATATGCTTTGTTGTGAACACATTATGCTAGTTTCTGAAAAATCTAAGACGTGTTCACCTTGTTGCTGCAAAGCACATATTGAGGTACCTGAAGGGTACAATCGAGTATGGGCTCACATATACGACGGATCAGAAGATTAACCTACATTTTATGTTGATTTAGATTGGGAAGGCAGTGCCACAAACAGAAAGAGCACTTCCGGATGTTGCTTCAGTTTAGGATCTGGGGTGATCTCTTGGTTTAGTAGAGTACATTGCAGCGTGTTCGGCTAGTTGTGAAGCAGTATGGCTTCGGAAGCTACTACCAAATTTGTTTGATCTCAAGTTAGAGGCAACTTGTATCTTCTGTGACAACCAAACTTGTATGAAGTTGTCTGAGAGCCCGGTGTTCCATGACAAGTCGAAGCACATTGAGATCAAGTATCACTATATTCGGGATATGGTGCAGAGAGGAGCAATGAAGCTTTAGTATGTGGCGATGGACGAGTAGATAGCCGATGTTTTGACCAAGCCTCTGATGAGAGTGAAGTTTGAGTACTTCAAGGACAAGCTTGGAGTTGTGCATATCGATGTCCATCGCGAGAAGAAAGTCCTAGATGGTGCTAGGCCTACATTTAGTATGAAACGGGACTGATACTGCAGAGATCCACATTCAGTATGAAACTGGATTGACCTTGCAAAGGCATCCAATATGAAACAAGACTGGCACTACAAAGATCCGCATTCAGTATGAAACAGGACTGACCCTACAAAGGCATCCAGTATAAAACACGATTAGCACTACAGAGATCCGCATTCAATATGAAATAGGACTGACCCTATGAAGGCATCCAGTATGAAACGGGACTGGCACTGCAAAGATCCACATTCAATATGAAACAGGACTAACCCTGTGAAAGCATCCAATATGAAACAGGATTGGCACTGCAAAGATCCGCATTTAGTATGAAACAGGACTGACCCTATGAAGGCATCCAGTATGAAACAAGACTAGCACTACATAGATATGAATCCAATATGAAACAGGACTAGCACTGCAAGGTACATCCAATATGAAAAAGAACTGGCATTGTACGGGGTACATCCAACATGAAAAAGGACTGGCACTGTACGGATAGGTTGATGAAGTCCTTGATGGGATCTAGGCCTACATCCAACATGAAACAGGGTTGGCTTTGTAGAACTTCTGAGGACGGATAGATTCAAAAGATGTCACTAGTCAATGGTCGACAAGATGAGAATTGAAGCAGCAGTGATGATGATCCAGTGATGATGATCCAGCGATGATTATGATCCAGCGATGATGATGATGTCCAAGACTTTGTCTAGTTGTGACGATGACCAGGTCAAGAGAATACCTTCCTAGTTAAGAGGGAGTGTTGTTGAAAATGTAACATCGAACGATATTTTATTGTATATTATTATTGTATTTTATTGTACCTCCGTCGAAGATGTTTTTTCTTCCGTTCGGGGATGTCATTATTGTATTTGGTCATGCTAGAATATCGACGTAAAACCTCTATTGTAAGTCGGGGCAATAGTCCCCAAAAGAAATATTGTAAAATGTATTTTTAGTCTTCGAAGAGGGAAGTCGGCCCTGTTACGTTAGGAAGTTGGCCCAGTTAGGTATTTAGGTCAGTCACTTGTAAAGTATAAATAGGGAGGCGACCTTCCTCATTTGGACACACTCACTCAAGCAATTTCGCTCAAGAGAGAGAAAGACAAGTGTGCCATTGTAAAGAGAAGAAGATGTTATATATATATATATATATATATATAACATAATAAGATATATGAATATATATAAACATTAAATATCAATATCAATTATTAATATTAATATATATTAATATTAATAATTAATAATTAATAGATAGAAATTATTAATTAACTAATTAGAAAAAAAGTAAAGAGATGTACCTTTTCATTTGAAAAGGCACGATAAGGCTTATATAAATCCCTACCAATGTAATTTCAAATCATCATCATTAATCTTCAATATTCATTTTATATTTTCAATATGGAGTTATTTTCCATTGATTGATTATTCACTTGACTAATCCTTGAGAATATCCTGATATGGATATTACATTGGTATCGGAGCGATCTAGCCCTCGGCCATTATTTACACTTTGTGTAAATTTGGTTTTTAACCATTATCCTAGGGTTTCCTTAAAATTGTGGTCTTTGACCTCACAGTGGCTTTTAGCCATCCATATTCAGAGTTTCTCTAGTTAAAATTGGTTTTTGACCAAAAAATAGCCTTGGCCATTCAAATTTCATTGAAGAAGTATTAATTCCACTCCAAATATGAAGCAAAGGCCAAGAGAGAAAAAGGAAGAAGTAAAAAAACAAAAAACAAAAAGAATTATCCGCAAGAGAAAGGAAAAAAGTTAAAGAATATAATTCATAAAAACCACACTTTGTTTTATGAAATAGCCCAAGGTTTTACTTACGGTATTTAAATTATAAACAAGTTTTTAAAAGTATGCTTTGAGGACAAAGCATCATGAACCAGAAGGCAATGTTATATAAATATATATATAACATAATAAGATATATAAATATATATAAACATTAAATATTAATATTAATATATATTAATATTAATATATATTAATATTAATAATTAATAATTAATAAATAGAAATGATTAATTAATTAAAAAGTAAAGAGATGTACCATTTCATTTGAAAAGGCACGATAAGGCTTATATAAAACCCTACCAATGTAATTGTAAATCATCATCATTCATCTTCAATATTCATTTTATATTTTCAATATGGAGATATTTTCCATTGGTTGATTATTCACTTGACTAATCCTTGAGAATATCTGGATACGGATATTACAAAAGAAGCTGTCGAAGATATCTTATCTCTGGGTATTCTATCTTGGTTTGACATTGTACTAAGTGACAAAACTATTTTGAAGAAGTTGCAGGGTTTTCTCCTTTGTGGTTTCCACGAGGAAAATATTTGTGTTCTTGTGTATTGCTCTGTTTATCTATCTTTCGGTTTAAAGATCTAACCTAATTGAATTAAAGTGCAAACTCTAACACTTCTCGAGGTCTCAGGCAAGGTTTCCCCCTTTCCCCCATTCTCTACATCTTTATGGCAAATAGTTTTAGTCGAAGGCTTGAACAAGATTGTACTCTAGGCAGATTGGCAAGAACCCGAATCTCCAAAAATGTCAAAACAATCAATCATTCACAGTTTGCATATGATAAATTATTATTGGGAGGAGCTTCTGAAATCATAGCTAGAAGGTTTAAAGGAACATTGGGTGACTATCTTGTGATCTTCAATGCAAAGCTCGACAATAGGAAATGCCAAATCTACGGCTGGAAGTGTCAAGAGCATATCTTAAGGGTAATATCGACTATCCTTGAATTTCTCTTTGCCTCAATTAGGTCTTCCTTCAAATATCTGGGTATGGCCCTCCACTGGGCACATTAACTCCAAAAGCTAGGAAGGATTGCTTCAAAAAATAAAAAAATTGAATAAGTGCTTGGGGCTCTCAATGGTTGAACACAACTGAGCGCCCTACTCTTCTAAGATCAGTTCTCTCCTCCCTCCCTAGCTATCAATGTTCTGGGTTGCTAGCACTGAAAGGTATTCTTGCTTAAATCAACACTCTTTTGAGGAAGTTCTTGTCGAAAGGAGGGAAGACACAGTCGAAGAAGTTCCACTTAGTTAACTAGAACATTGTTCGTGCCTCCAAGA
>LPNX010021195.1:14475-33995 GCA_001517045.1 Pseudotsuga menziesii
GACAATCTCAGTTGGATGGCAGGGAATGGCAGGAATATCAATCTTTGGGTTGATAAATTTGCCCCAAGTTTAACAGTTGAAGTTCAGAGACAAGTGGCAGATTTAAAAGCTTGGCTTCTTCCCAAAGGAAAGCAAACTCTGATGGATATCTCGCGGTGGGACTCTGCAACAGGTGATTGGATCAGATGGGATTTGGATGAGGTCCCTCTTGTGCTTGAGAATAAAAAGCAAGCCTTTCTCATGGCCATAAAAGGGACTTCTCCGAATAATAACCACTTTCGAGACACCCATATCTGGAATGGGATCCCAACAGGTTATCAGGTAAAATATGGATACTCAAAACACCTTGAAGGAGTGGCTTGTCCCCCCTCTTCCTCCATTTAGAAGGCAATTTGGAATCCGGATGGACTTCCAAAAATAAATATTTTATGTTGACGATTTCGAGAGTGCCCCGGGTCACTAAAACCACTACGAGCATCATCATGAGCAGGTAGACCATGATAATAAAAGTGCATGAGTGGGCAATGGGGAGATCTCAAGCCACAATAAGAATGTTGGGTGCCTAATGAGCATGGAGTTACATTTGAACGCTGAGATTTGTCAGCATGAACTCGACAATTTAATAACTATATTAATACATATGGTTATGGTTAAAATATGTCCTAATATGGTTACCTCTATCAGCATCTTCATTGATGCAAATGAAGGAATATGCTTTGCAAATTCAGATGTGCGGATGCCCCTGTTGGAGCTGTAGCACCCTAAAAAATGCGATTCGATACAGATTTAAAAGGTTGGCATCTGAAGAACGTGTTCTCTACTACAAATGTCATATTTAGCGGAATTGGCGATCAAGGTGGAAAAGGAAAATCGGAAATACAGACATACCAGTTGATTAAGCTGATCGCAGTTGAAGAGGGCGTGCCAAGTGTTGAAGTGAAAATCCGACGCCAGGACGTGGAGATGACCTGAGTCGGAAGAATGAATGTGGAGGAGGAAAGGTAGCAGTGCTGCATTGCGGGCATGAGGAGAGGAGGGTTCAAGTATGGCTTTGGCCCTGTTAAATAATGGCTTAAACCCTCCCAGCATCTCAGTCCACGTATTATTTCCGTCCATTCCGAAGAGGGTTTAGCATGAAGGCCTTGCAATGGTCCATGGATGGCACTGTGCCATAATTTTAACAGCAGGGACCTCCGTTATTTTCCTCTCTCCATCTCGATGAAGACGGGGGATGGAGCTGTTGGAAATTTGATGTTAGACCTTGCTCCGTAAGAATTTGTTCGGACGGCGGGCCTTATATCATACAATAATTTTATTTTTCACATCTATATTTAATTTGCACTTCACATGACATTTAAAAAGAACGAGTTGAGAATGTGGTATTTGCATAAAATCAGCAGAGTTTTGAATCATTCGTTGTGCTTACAGTATAAGATTAGCTAAGTTTCGATCATTCGCTATCGAGTTTGGAGACGGATGGATTAAACTCAACTTTCATGGCCCCTTGGTTGGGTTAGGGTGGGATCCAAAGGGACTAGGTTACTATGTGATCCAAAGGGAGTGTCAAAAGAACGAATAAAGAAAGACAAATAACTAAGTGAAAATAGAAGCATTTGTAATGGGAATTATTTAAGAAAGTTATTTGGGAAGGCAACTTTAAAGTGGTACATTATGTTAATGGAAAAACTTGTGTCAAAACCCTAAAGCTTTGGTGTTATAGTTTTGTTTACGCTTCGGCAATCATGTGATACCATCTGGATTTTGTCCCGAGGACTCGATTACCCGAGGTTACTTTTCTATGGACTACTCTTCACTCACAACATGCCCATACCTCCCATCGTGAGTTATTCATCGTTTAGGCCAATTGTGCTCAACAACCTTGCCCAACCTGCACTTGGACTTAAAATATTATGTGTGCGCTCGTTACTTGGTCAAATTAATAGTTAGATAGCGAAGAGACCAAGCCACAACATAACATATCATGTGGGTTCCCAAACCAAGCACCCAACAAGTTTGTACTAAGTGAACGAGTTACAATGACTGGTTCAGTCAATGGTCGGAACCTCAGATACAAAGGAGGTGTGGCCTTCGTCCTGGTACCTGAAATACAACAAACATAACCCCTTGGATGCTCTAACCCAAACTCTCTCAATTTGTGTGTTATCGCCTCTATCTCTCACAAAGCCTACTATCATAACCTATGTTTTCACTTGACCACTCTACCTCAACAACCCTCCAAACTCAAAACTCTTTGCCTCAGCTCTTTGGTGGACAACTTGGTACGTCTTGGTCTCTTCTTGGTGTCCTTAGTTGATCTTGCTTGATCTTGATTGATGCCTTAGTTACTTGTGCACTCCACTTATATATACGATGAGTTACTTCATCTTCCTCATAACTAAGCGCCCAAGCATTCCTTGGTCAACACCTTTTTCTAAGTGATGTGTCACTTAGAAACCCCATGGAAAGTGGGTGCTCTCTCAAAGGCCTACCCATGGAGACCTTTCGCTAGCTTTATCGAGCCACATTTTGGGTGTTTTTCCCAACACCTTCTCGTGGGAGCACCTTCATCGGTCCCTCCTTTTACTAACTATTTTTCCCATTCTTTGCCATGCACCCAAGCCCCTTTTTTTGCGGACCCAAGTGTTGTGCCCGATGGTGTCCACATGTGCTCGACGTGGTGTGCAATTGTTTTGCCCCTTTTGGTGTGCCTTAACACCACACCTTGGGCATCTGGACCTGATGGCATTCCTTCCTCTTTGTTGCTTGTCGAAACCTCTTTATCGAAGCCTCTTGTCGACTACCAAAGCCCCTTATTGACGCTCCCTTTGTTGAAGCGTTTTCCAGGTTGCCAAAGCTTCTTAGTCGCATGCACCATTATGAAAAACTTCACGCTCATGCTCAACCCACCATTGCGTGTGGTTGCCACCTGTGCTCATGGATGTTCCCAAATGTGTTTATCCATCTATTGTTCATGTCAAGCATGGTAGTTTCCCATGCATCTGAGTCTGCCAATGGTCGAGTTAGAGAGGGGTAGTCACTTGCCATAAAGAAAGGATGTTACAAAGTGTTTGATAAGTGTTATTAGGTAGGACATTGGTTGCTTTATGAATATGTCAATAGTTCATGCACTTAAGTTATATTTTTAGAAAATCGCCCATTTGGTTTAAAAAATAATTAGAAAGAAGTTTTAGCAAGTGTTTTAGATGCAAGTGGGTGTTCTTCATTCTTGAGCCTCTCCACACCCTATTCGACATTATTAATGATATTTATGCCATGAAGACAATGTCACCCTCTATTCATTCTTCCAATAGGGAAGATTTTTGGATGTACATCTATTGTTAAGGAATTGATCTTATGGTTGAGGTTGGGGCCACCAACATACTAGGGGTATACAGGGTTATATATAATGCTCTACAAGTATGAATTTAAACAAGATTTATGTCACATCCCCATGCCTCCGACCGGCATGGAGGACGCGACCCAAGCTTCAACCACCCGGGCTGAGAGCCCCATGAACATGTGCAGGCATAAAAATTGCAGAAACAGAATGCTGAAAGAAGATGCATTACAGTGAAACATGCATAAATGCAATTGTTTATCATACACAGCTATGATTATTTATCTTGCACAACAGAATCAACATGTATTCACACAAGCATTCATTTTAACATGTTCATCATTTTCATATCATTGACAGAAAATATGGTTGCAGAAGTAAAAATGGGCAAGATTACTTATCTTATGAAAACTTTGCTCCGCAACCAGCTACGTTGCTGCAACATTCCACCCAACCATAGGCCAGTGTGCTCCTTAATCTCTCAGCAGCACTACCACCCCCGAGCTGGGCATGATTCTCCAAGGGATAAGGGAACTAGCAGGCTTACACATAGCCAAGGACACACAAAACACACAGCCAAGCCAACAGAGTTGGGTTTATCAGGCCATTAGGGAGCTGGAGAAGGCAAATTGCTAAGCTGGTGAGCTCATTACAGAGCCAAGAACACCTACACTAGAACTAGCCTGACCTCTAAGACACCCAAACACACCCAACACAAGGAATCAGTCCCTTCTCTGCTACACAGTCCCTCAGGCCCTGCATTCCCTTCCAGTGCTATTCAGGGGTGATGGAGAAGAAGGCCAGCCCTCTAGCTCTGTCTGTGTGGCTTCCAGCCACTAGGTTTATCAAGCAAATCTAAGCCAACATCCCTGCTCCTCTCACAGTCTGAAGACCAACCATTGCACACAAGCAATTAAGTCAGCTGCCATAGCTTAAACAGGGAAAACGAATTATGAGTCATTCTTGGCCCTATCATGGCCAAAATGACTCTCAGGCGAATTTACCACAGTCCTCAACATGTAAGGAAGACCACAACAACCACAGCCAGCAACATGGGAAAACACAGTTTGTCCTGGACAACGAGATCACCAAGAAAACATATACAGACCACGCTGGGGAAGAAATTACAGTCTCCCAGCCTGTGGGTGAGCGTGAGCAACAATGCAGAACCCACAATCAGCCGGTGGGGAGTGGATGCGACCACATCATCCGCAAATCCGCAGGGGAAAAGACGATGTGGGTAAAACCCAGAAGGTCCTGTGCGTGAGAGAGCAAACGGGAATTTCCACTCCTGCGTGAAGGTGAACAAAACGACCGGCAAAGATGGAGAACGCAGATCAGAAGTGCGTGAGAGCTTCAGCACTACCGTGGAGAGAGTGGTAGACCTGCCTGTGTGAGGATGGTGATTTCTCCCATTGTGAAGTCAACCGTGGTGGTGGAGTGTGCGTGTGGGTGAGGACTGACAGTCCTGCCACTCCACTCCCAAAACAATTAACTGCCTCAACCACCACCAGCCTTTCTTTAATGAAAGTGGTTGGAATAAAACAAAGGAAGAAGACATATGGGTATTCACCCTATTGGCCAAAGTTGGACAAATTCCCCCACATTCTCATCCTTGGGAAAATCATGCCCCGGTCTCATTTTAGTTGCCGCGATCGTAGCTGGTCGGGTTCATTCAATTAATTATAGATGTGTATTTATATGATGACCAGCATAATATATGCTGCATGCCCTGATATGCCATCGGTGACAATTTAAAACCAAAACATAACATAACCGATCAATGGTGGGGCCTTGGCCTTTAGCTCCACACCGTGATCATTTACAATATATACATCATCATATACATCTAATGCAACGGGGTCAAAACCGGGGTGTTACAATTTCAAGGATTAGGAGGTTTCATACCTTATGCATGGAAGGTTGATCCGAGCTTGCTCTTTATCCCTCTTCCTTCTCTCCAACCAAGAGACTTGCAAAACAACTTCAAACCCTCCTCAAACCAATTTGACCACATATAAATCAATGATAATCAAGATAATATGAAACCCTAATTAACATGTAATCAGAAATAAGATTCAACATCCATTACACAATGATTTGGAAAGGGAAGAACTTCAAATCTATATTAATTAATGGAAGAAGTACAATATATACCTTATCCCTCATGTAAGGCACCTCGTGAAACCTTCGATCTAGATCTCCTACTTCTCTCCTCCAAGATTCTCAGCCTCCAAGCTCTGTAGCAAGGGTAGATGACAACTAGGGAAAAGGTGGGGGGAATGCGAGACCAAACTTCACCAGCATAACAATACCAAAGGCTAAGTCCCCTTCATGTTCCCTTCTCCCTCTTTTATATAGCAATCTGAAGAGTTAGGGTCGAGGATAGGTCAGTTACAACCGAGGACGCAGTTCCAAAACCATCCAAACCATCCAAAATTCAAGAATTTTATATTTTTTGACCACTTCAGGGGGTATATGTGTTAGATTTTTAACATTAAGCTAGCATAACATTAGGATCTTTAACTGAGAGAACAACAAGCACAACAATCAAACACAAGAGACAATGAACACTGTGTTTTTCCTTGGGGAAACCATAAATGGAGAAAACCCCTCAACTTCCTCAGAGATAGAATCAGCACCAAAAGTAAAACCCCAAAACAGTAAGATGATCTCCCAACAGTAGTAACCTCTTTCTTCCTTGCCCCAGTGTCTTTCTCTTCCCCAGCTATGCGCTACAACTGAGTGTGGATGAGTGTGTGATAAATAGAGAGGCTAGCTCTCTATTTATACTAATTCCTGACTTGACTAAACCCTACTAGGGCCAACCTCTCTAGGAGAGTCTAATAACCCTAGTGCCTCAGAATTGTGGGGACTTTAACCCTTAGACAATAGGAGGGTTACCCACCTTGACTTGACATGACTTGTTTACATTATAGAAACTCCTGATAGGAACATCGGGGCATGACATGACTCAAGTACATTACAAATACATCCCGAAATAAACATTGAGTTACAATACATAAGAAATACAAGTGAATACATTCCGAAGTTACAATTACATCAACACTCCCTCTTAACTAGGAAGGTATTCTCTCG
The DNA here is from genome assembly GCA_001517045.1 of Pseudotsuga menziesii. NCBI lineage: Eukaryota > Viridiplantae > Streptophyta > Pinopsida > Pinales > Pinaceae > Pseudotsuga > Pseudotsuga menziesii. The sequence continues at coordinate 20,912 of LPNX010021195.1, forward strand.
ACACAATTTAACAGCACAAGTCTTCTTCTCTGTATCATCTGGGTCATCGTCAAGCTCTCGTCATCTTCATCTTCAAGTCATCTTCATCTTCAAGTCCTCTTCATCTTCAAGTCATCTTTCATTATCATATCTGGATCATCATCACTGGATTTGGATCATCACTAGACATCATCACTGGATCTGGATCATCACTGGACATCATCACTGGATCTAGATCATCACTGGATTTGGATCATCACTGGATCTGGATCATCACTGGACATCATCACTAGATCTAGATCATCACTGGATCTGGACCATCACTGGATCTGGATCATCACTGGATCTGGATCATCACTGTTGAGTCATCATCACTGGATCTAGATCCTCACTTGATCTGGATCAGTACCACAGGTGCTATCTCATGATTCTTCTCGTCACAGGAAGTTCTACAGAGCCAGCCCTTTTTCATGCTGGTTGTAGGCCTAACCTCCATGTAGGTCTTTCTCAGCGCTTATATCTGACCCTAAGTCAAAATGGCCCGTCCAACACTTACATCTGACCTTGACTCATCAGAAAGGCACGCCCAGCACTCACATCTGACCATGAGAGGAACTTAATCCCCTCACCATGTCAGAATGGCCCAGCCCTTACATCTGACCTACTCGTCAGAATGGCCCAACACTTATATCTAACCTACTCGTTAGAATGGCCCAGCACTTATATCCGACCTACTCGTCAGAATGGCGTGCACTCACATCTGATCTTGTAGGAACCAATCCTATAGTCACATCAAAATGGCCCTTAGTCCCAGACTGAGTTACCTGGTAACTGACCAGGTGCCTCCATTCTCCCAGAGAATGGCATCAGCCCTTATATCTGATCAAGTGGGAACCAATCCCTCAATCACATCAGAATGGCCATGCGCTCACATTTGATCATGTAAGACTACATCTTACAGTCGTTTCAAAAAGGCCCTCGGTCCCAAACCAAGTATTCTTGGTAACTGACCAGGCACCTCCATTCCAAGAATGGAAATAGCCCTTACATCTGATCATGTAGGAACCAATCCTACAGTCATATCAGAATGGCTCAGCACTCATGTCTGACATGGAAGGAACCAATCCTCTCACCATGACAAAATGGCTCAGCCCTTACATTTGACCATGGAAGGAACTTAATCCTCTCACCATGTCAGAATGGCTCTAGGTCTCATCATTTCCCCTTGGAGGAAACCTCAATTTGGAGAACACCAAGCTTCTCCCTGAAGTACTCGAACTTCACCCTAGCCAATGGCTTCGTCAACACATCATCTATTTGTTCCTCCGTCGCAACACACTGGAGCTTCACTGCTCCTCTTTGCACCATATCCCTGATATAGTGATACTTGATCTCGATATGCTTCGACTTGTCATGGAACACTGGATTCTCCGACAACTTCACACAACTCTAGTTGTCACAATATATACAAGTAGCATCCAACTGGAGATCAAATAAATCAGACAATAGCTTCATCAGCCATACTGCCTCACAACTAGGTGAACAAGCTACGACATACTCTGCTTTAGCTATACTCAATGCCACACAGGATTGCTTCTTGCTAAAACAAGAGATCACACCCGATTCCATACTGAAGCAACACCTTGAAGTGCTCTTCCTATCGATGGCACTTCCTGCCCAATCTGAATCAACATAATCCTCCAGGTTAATCTTCTGACTCGCCTCATACTTGAGCCCATAATCAATTGTACCCCTCAAGTACCTCAAAATATGCTTTGCAACAATCAAGTGAACATGTCTCGGATCTGTCAAGAACTGGCTCAAGGTGTTCACAGCAAAGCAAATGTCTGGTCTCGTGTTCGTCAGATACATCAAGGACCCAATCATCTGATGATACATCGTAGCACCAACTGCTTCTGATGAAGCATCACTCAATAGCTTCAGGTTTGATGCCATAGGTGTGGCCATAGCCTTGTTGTCCATCATCCCAAACCTCTTCAGGATCTCTACTGCATACTTCCCTTGTCCGAGGGATATTCCATCCGCATTCTGCCACACCTCCATGCCTAGAAAACAGTGCATCATTCCCAAGTCCTTCATTTCGAACTCGGTAGCAATCTTTCTCTTCGTATTAGCAATCAACCCATCCATACCTGTTACAAACAGATCATCTACATATAGTAGGAGCATCACTGGGTTGCCATCTTCAACCTTGTAGTAAAGGTTGGAATCTACTTTACTTTTGGTAAAGCCCAAACTGGATAGAAAACTGTCAATTATGCCGTACCATGTCTTGGGTGCCTGTTTCAAACCATACAGGGCTTTCTTCAATCTACATACATGAGACTCCCTGTCATGTGTCTCAAAACCAAGTGGTTGTTCTACATACACTTCTTCTTCTACTACACCATTCAAGAAAGCAGTCTTGACATCCATATGGTGTATCCTCCATTTCATCACTGCAGCCAGAGCAAGTACTGATATGATGGAAGTGTATCTGGCTACAGGTGCAAAGGTTTCTTCATAATCTATTCCTTCTTTCTGGGAGAAACCACGAGCCATGAATCTTGCTTTATGTTTTTCTATGCTACCGTCTGCAACATGCTTGATTTTGTAGATCCATTTGGAAGTTACAACTGACTTCCCTTTTAGTCTTGGGACAACATCCCAAACATCATTTTTCATGATCGATTGATACTCTTCGATCATAGCATCCTTCCATTCTTTCCATTCTGCCGCTTCTTCATAATTGGAAGCTTCTTTATTGATGAAATCACATAGTAATGCTACGATTCCGGAGCAGGATCTGGTCCTCTTTCTTTCTTTGTGATTCTCTTCTAGAGCCCCATATCTTTCCGCGCACCTTGGATAGCTTCTCGTACCCAAGTAGGTTTCCTCTAGTGAGGATTCTTCTCCTGAGGTGGATCTACAGGTCTTTATGGTTCTTCAAATTCTTGATCTTCTTCTTGAGTTTCTTCACTCATGGTTGTGTCATGAATTATGGGTGCTTCTGCTTCTTCAGGTTCTTTAGCAGGTTTCTTTCTAGATTTGTTGTAAGCTATATCTTCATCAAATGTCACATCCCTACTGATGTTAATCTTCTTGAATCCTGGGAAATATATTCTATAAGCCTTCGGGCTTTCAGAGTATCCCACAAATATACCCTTCTTTCCTGAAGGATCTAGTTTTGTTCTCTTTTCTTTTGGAATGTGTATGTACACAGGACAGCTGAATATTCTGAGATGGCTGACTTCTGGTTTCTTGTCGGAGAAGACTTTTTCAGGAGTCTTGTTCTCGAGTACTCTGTGTGGAGTATGGTTCTGTACATACACTGTTGTTCTGGTAGCTTCTGCCCAAAGATGCATAGGAAGATCTTGATCATGAAGAATAGCTCTTGCAGATTCCATCATAGTTCTGTTCTTCCGTTCTGCAATCTCATTCTATTGTGTATTATAAGGAGTGGACAACTCCCTCTTAATCCCTGAGTCTTTGCATAACTCTTTGAATTCATTCGATGTGAATTCTCTGCCATTATCTGATTGAAAGGTCTTAATCTTCTTTTCATTGTGATTCTCAATCAAGGCTTTGAATTCCTTGAACTTGTTGAATACTTCATCTTTGTTCTTCATGAAGTAAATCCATGTCTTCCTAGAAAAATCATCACTAAAAGAAACATAGTATACATACCCACTTAGAGAACTTGATGACATTGGACCGCATACATCGGAGTGGATGATTTCCAAGATTCCTTTTGCCTTGCTCTCACTACTTGGAAATGTCTTCTTTGTATTATTTTCTTTTGCACATCCTTTGCAGACCCCGTCATGTTTTGTTTGAATTTCTAGAAGACCTTCAATAGCTCTGCTTGCAAGTGGTAGTGCTCTGTAATGCACATGTGCAAGCCTTCTATGCCAAAGCTCATTTGTCTCTACTGTGTCATGGACCAAGGCTTGTTCTGGATGGCCCTTTAATTTGTACAATCCTCCTTCTTGTTCTCCAATCACTACCGCATCATCGATAGTCTTTCCTTTTGGCCACATGATGACTTGACCATCTATAAATGCAACCCACATTCCTTTTGCATCTAATGCAGATATGGAGAGAAGGTTCTTCTTTATTCCTAGTACAAACAATACTTCTTTCATTGTCATAGACTTTCCAGAGTCTAGCTTATAGGAGGATTTCCCACCACCTTTTATTGGATATTGGTAGTCATCTCCGAGCTTCACCTTGTGAGGTGATTCATGTTCTGATAGTCTCACAAAGGATTCCTTGAATCCTGTCATATGCTTGGAAGCTCCACTATCTATAAGCCAATCATTGCTTCAATGTGTGATATTTCCCGTGAGAGCAGAAATCAAAACATATTCTTCATCACTTGAAGAATCTTCACTTTCATATTTGGTCTTCTTTGTGGAAGGTTCATCATCCTCTGCAGCATGAGCATGATGTCTTCTCTTGTTGTTTTTCTTCTTGTGAGAGTTCCTTTTGCTATTAGGACAATCTCTTGCAAAGTGTCCTATTTCATCACAAGTATAACATCTGAGTTGAGATTTCTTGTGAGAAGAGTGCTTACCTTTAGAATGATGATGATGATGGTCCCTTCTGGGTTTCTTGGATTGAACTATGAGAGCTTGATCTTCACTTCCCATCTTCTCTTCTTGAGCTGCTATCCGAGCTTCTTCTTGTGAACATTCTTCCCAAATTCTGCTGAACTTGACTAACTTCTTTCTGGCACATATCCCTTGAATGAAAGAGTCCCATGTCCTAGGGAGACCATTCAAGGTGGTCATTACAATCTCTGCATTTTCCACTTCTTCATCTACTGCTTCCAGTGGTTCCTTGATCTGAGAAACTCTAGTGAAGTAAGACTGGATGGTCTCTACATTCTGAATCTTCACATTCTTCAGTTGGTTTCTCAGAGTCATCTTCTGGTTTATGTTCTTCCCTTCAAACAATTTTGTTAGGGCATCAAACATAGCTTTAGGTGTCTTCATGGAGGATACTTGTGGTATGAGGTGATCCTTGATTGAATCAGCAATAATCATCTTTGCCATAACCAACTTCTTCTTGTGTAAGGCCTTAGCCTCATCTCCCTCTGGAACTGGAACCTCCTCATTGATATAGGAGTCCAACTCATTTTCTTCCAGGACCAGGGAGATCCTATACTTCCAGGCCTAGAAGTTATCAGCTCCCTCAATCTTTTCATCAAGCTTGGTATGATGAGACATCTTTAACTGAGAACCTCAAATGAAATACAAAAGATTTAGATCTTACCAGGTTAAGATGTCGGATCTGGATTTGGAGCTGAAATCCTGCAGTGCTAGTTCAGGAGCAAATTAGGGTTTTGCTTTTCTGGAGTTCTGTCCAACCAAATGCTTTGAATTTGATCCCTAACTTCGATTTTGAGGAGGAGATCAATACAGGCCTAGGCTCACTAAAAAATTCCTCTTCTGTGAAAAGCCCTAATTTTCAGCAGTAGTGTCGGGTCCAAAACTGAAAAACCTCAGAATTGGATTTTGTTTTGACAGAAAGATGCGCTCTATGGAGGAGAGTTATTCCACCCTACTTTTGCTGAAAATATGTGGAGAGAGATCCACAAAATAGGAAGCCCTAGTTCCTGCAGCTGCACAGTGTCTTCTTCTCAGGTTAGCTTTGATTCCATGTTAGATTTTTAACATTAAGCTAGCATAACATTAGGATCTTTAACTGAGAGAACAACAAGCACAGCAATCAAACACAAGAGACAATGAACACAATGTTTGTCCTCAGGGAAACCATAAATGGTGAAAACCCTACAACTTCCTCAGAGATAGAATTAGCACCAAAAGTAAAACCCTAAAACAGTAAGATGATCTCCCGACAGCAGTAACCTCTTTCTTCCTTGCCCCAGTGTCTTTCTCTTCCTCAGCTATGCGCTACAACTGAGTGTGTGATAAATAGAGAGGCTACCTCTCTATTTATACTAATTCTCGACTTGAATAAACCCTACTAAGGCCTACCTCTCTAGGAGAGTCTAATAACCCTAGTGCTCCGAAACTGCGAAGACTTTAACCCTTAGACAATAAGAGGGTTACCCAGCTTGACTTGACATGACTTGTTTACATTATAGAAAATCCCGATAGGAACATCGTAGCATGACATGACTCAAGTACATTACAAATACATCTTGGAATAAACATCGGGTTACAATACATAAGAAATACAAGTGAATACATTCCGAAGTTACAATTACATCAACAATATGCGAGCTTGCATATGCAAACTGCAAAAATGCAAGTTTCCCACTGATGACTCATGTATGGGTCAAAAAAGGCCTTTTTAAAGGTATTTCCAAGAGTTTTCAAGAGTTGGTCTATTCTGGAAGTTGTTCCTTAGTCAGTTACCTTTCCAATGGTCCATAAAAGAGGCAAAACGAAGCTACAGAACTCCCCATATGGACCTTGCATCCACATGTGTCCTTTGGGTGACTGATAGTAGCTTTCATGAAGTGTCGTCATGGAATTTTCGTCATGCCACAAAACATATAAATGTTGGCATGGACAGAGAAGTGTCATTTTTGGCTATAACAGATGCCCCCTAATGTATGAGGTTAGAGGGTAAGATGATAGCCGAAATACATTAAAAACAGGGAGCGGTTGAGTCTGAAAGTCGAAGAAACTGGAGAATCCAATATCATAGGCTTAAACGAAGGTACTTGAAAGAGAGATAAATGTCAAACAATATGATCTCTGGGACATATATGTCCAAATACAAATTATTTCCATAGAGATACAAGGCGGATCCATCATGTGTATAATTGATGTAACTATCATGTCCGCACAATATGCAAAAGCCGCCATGTCAAATTTAAAGGAGTCATGGCCACAATTGAACAATGTGGATCCATGCTCAATAATTGATCATAGCCACAAGAATACATGGTGGATCTATGTCTAGGAAAATGTCATATAAGGTGCGGCAAAGTCTTGCGTAACTCAGCCAATAAAAAAATGATGATGATACTGTTGACCCAAGGTCTTCAATCCAAACTGCTCAAAGGTACGAATCCTAACCATGTGAATAGAGGAGCTGACGTCGAACATGGAGGAAATCATTTGATTACACGTCATTGATGAAAACCGTTAACAAACATGAGGGAAACCACCAGTAATGAAAATGGTCCCCAAGGTACCTAGTACATTATGAACATGTGTGAATAAATGGTCTTGAGGTTGAACACCTGAAGAATCCATAAAGTAGGAGACATTAAGGTATTCTCGCTACCCAATAGCGAGGGAAATTGCCACTAATGACTGCAATCCCCAAGGTACCATCATAAAATCTAAATCTCATTCCCATAACAAGATGTGTTGCAGTCGATAGGAAGATATTTATTGGAAGGAAGGCATTAAATCATCCTCCATCATCTAACACGAGGTAAATCAAAGATTGATTGGAACTAGAACTAATACCAGGGAGTGGTGTTGGCAAGGGGTTTGGGGTGAGTGAGTTGCGCAACGTCGCGGAAGCTGCGCAACCTCACGCAGTACCGCGCAAGGGTAGATTGGCGCGATAAGCGGGAAAATAACTATTTTTGAATATTTTATGTATATTTTGACCAATTTTTGTTGCAATAGGTCAGTAGTGGTTAGAAGTCAATTATTAGTGGACCCTTGATGTAAAGGCATAAGCCTATTTATAGATCCATTTTGAGGAGTCATGAACCGGTCATATGTTGTGGTGAACAATTGTATGTGATTGCCTACGCGATAGTAAGGGATAAGATCCAGTGCAATCCGCTCTATGGAGACTTTTTTGTCTTGACTGTGATTCTTCCTGATGTATGCAGTCTCAAGTTTTAGAGAAGGATTATGTAATGTGGCATATTTGCACAAGATTAATATATGATGCGATGAGTATGGATCAATTCTTGTTTGTTGTTATAGATATGTTAGAATGACATGATACAGATATGATTCAGTCTCTTCCTACCATATCAATGTGATCTATTGGTTTTAAGTTGATGCAATATATGTTTTTGTAACTGTTTGATGCATTATGATGTTCCATGAATGATGCTGCGATAATTTGATACTGTATGATGATCACATAAGTTATGATCTCCCTCCGTCAGATCCCCATATCCTCCTCTCTCACTATCAGAAACTTGGTTCTGACAGCTCTCCCTTGAACGCCTCGGGTGAGACCTCGTTTGCTTCACAGACATTGCTGGGCAGGGTAAAACTTGTCTGGGCTGTTGCTCAGGGGGACTACGCTGCAAGGCGTCGACAAAGTGGGAACCCTTGTCGACGAAGCTTTGTTGGTGGGTTTCACCAACAAATGGTTCCGTTGCCGGGACCGAGTTGCAAATAGGAGGGGAATATGTTCTGGCATCCGACTCGATCAGAGATAGAGGGATGGTTTGATCTGAAGTTGCGGGAGTTTGCTGAAGCCGAAAACCAGAATCTTAAGTTTTCGACGGGCCATTGGTTGGATATATATATCCACGATGGTCCCCATGAATGGTTCTTTTGTGAATTCCCTGTGCTCTTGCATGAATGGTTGACAAAGTTCGCTAAGTGGAAGACAAACTTTTAAGGAGGAGAGACGACATCTTGGACCCCAGAATTGATCTAGGCGCTGCAAGAAACCAGCAACAAGGCATCGTGGGCAGTTGAGGTATGGTTGGATAGTATCTTAGAAGGATACATCACTGAGTTTGTTGTTGACACTAATAAATCTTTCAGTGAGGTGGAAAGGGAGTTTTTTAGTGGACCTCGTGGAAGATTCTTATTGTCGCTACAACTGTCAATTAAGCAACTAGTCTGTGAAAAGGGTATCCTAAAAATGGACCAAGAGTAGTGGAACTGTAGTGTGCAGGGGATGTAGGCACTGCGACATAAAGGGGGAAATGCATAAGGAAGTAAGGGGTAGGTGGGCATGAGTTCTGGTGAGAATGTAAAGGTCGCCGAAGAAACAATTGGTTGTACGAGGGGAGGAGCAAGGTTTCAAGAAAAGAGGTAGAGGACGGGAGAAGGTTCTGCTGAAGTCGAAGTGTGATACCGTGAAGAACAACCACAACGGATGAAGCGACATTTTTGTGACGACGAGGACACGCAAGCCCAGGCTACACACGGAATAACTATAGGCTCGAACCCCAGCAGTAACATGTCTACTCCTCTGCACACTACTCCACCACAAGGAAGGAATGCACATTCTACATCGACTTGCCCGACATGTCAGCAATAGTCTAGTAATAGAGCACCAGCAGGGGGAAGAAGGTCCATAATGGCAGGAGATGAAATGAAGTTGCCCATATTCAACGAAAATGGAACTGACGATCCAGAGCAGTACTGGTTCTTATGTGAAGCAATATGGACTGCTTGACAAACTATCAATGATGATGTCAAGAAAAGTCAGCTAGCCACCACTTTGAGAGGCCGCACATTGGAATGGTTTATGAGATTCACACGGGTGCCTCAGGGAGGTACTGCAAAAACATTGGATGAGATCAAAATAGGGATATTTGAGGAATTTAAGAAGCCGAAGTCCGAAGCTCAGTACATCACTGAATTAAAAGAGATCAAACAATTCTCCAATGAGATGATTTGGGATTTTGATCAGTGATTTAAGACATTGATGGCTCGGGTCAGTTTTCATATGAGAGATGTTCATCATAAAGAATGGTTTATCGTGGTGCTTGTCCCGCATATCCAGCAACCATTAATGCAACAAAAGATTGCGATGCAGAGCGAGGCTCTGGAGGCCGCGATGAAATTGGAGGCATCGCCAGTTGGGGAAACCACTGTTGGAATGAATCAAATTCAGGCGCAGTTGGCCAATTTAACACTGCAATTACAAGACATCAAAAAGGCTAAGGAAGATCGTGATGATCTTTGGTGCACCCGTTGCCATGTAAGCGAACATACCAAGGATACATGTCCGACATTTCAGAATTATTTGCTGTAAGGAGCCCCTAACCCGTTGAGTGGTGCTAGGGTACCATGGTGTCCCATCTGCCAGGTCTATGGCCATCAACACAAGAATTGTGATTATATGCAGAAGATGGTTACTAAGGTGAAAAGTTTGTACTGTACATTTTGTCGATCCGTTGGACATGACGACAAAAACTGTCGTGCTTATGATTTGCTCCAGGAAAGGACGTATGATTCATACTTTGTGAAGGGAGAGGACCCCTGGACAGTGCAAGCACAGTCGCAAGTAGTACAACCAGTAGCACAAATACCATATACACCACTGCCTCCATTGCAGTTTGTCCCTGCGCAACCACAACAATAGTTTATGGCACAGCCGCAGATGGTGGTACAACCACAGTATACCTAGGCACCACGACCACAGTATAATCAGCCGCAATATGTTCAAGCCGCACAATATGTCCAGCAGCAACCTAACCCACCATGGCAACAAATGGCCCAACCACAATTTCAGCAAGGAGGAGTTCGAGGAGGATTCCACGGGGGGTTTAGGGGTTGAGTAGGAGGATTTGGCCGTGGAGGAGGACGAGGTCATGAATCCATTCAGTGCTACACCTATGCGGTATTTGGGCATTACCAAAGGGAGTGCTCTCATGCGCAGTGCACATACTGTGCATCTAGCGACCATAATGTTGAAAGTTGACCTCACTTGATTGCAAAATGGCAAGCAGGACAAATTCCTTAGTTACAGAATGAGCAGAATCAGAATCAACCTTCATTCCAAGTACAAAACCCATCGATAATGCAGAACCAGGTTCCACCATAGACTCTGACTCATAACCCGCCTCAAGCATAGAACCAACCAATGAATCAACCATTGAATCAGAACCCGCCTTTGAACCAAGGATCGATAGTTGCCACTATTTAGGCCGAGCTGCAGATGAAGGATGTCGATGTTGGGATTGTCACTCGTGCTGGTGCAACAATTGGAGAGGATGGACCACGGCTACAAGTTCGGCTCGCTGGTAAGAAGAAGGTTGCATTTGATATTGCGACAGAGAAAGATACCTTCTTCGACGTAAAGAATGAAATCAAGAGAAATCTGGGTAAGTTACCAATTGTTGATATGCCATTTACTTTTGATCCATCTGCAGAGGCAAGAGCATCGCGGCAGTATGGTACCCTGTGCAAGTTCTTTGAGAGTTGTCTATCGTTGGTGAGGGACTTGAAATCCCTTGTCGAGCTTGAGGCATGATTGCACCTCCCGGATAAAATAGTGAAGGACTCCGCTGTGAATTCCCTGCAAAAAAGGAAAACCGGCAAGGAGATGAGGATGAATGTTCAAATTGGGGATTATGAGGTTGAATCAGTCATTTTGGACCTTGGGTCAGATGTAAACATTCTAACAAAGCAAACCTGGCTATTGATGGGAAAGCCAACGTTGGGATGGTCGCTGATACAGCTGCGTTTATCCAACCAGACGAAGGTTTAACACATTGGTCGTGTTTCAAATTTGGTTGTCAACATTGAAGGTATGAAAACATGTGCTGACTTTGACGTGATAGAAGTTGTAGGAGATGGTGGTTCCTATCCTGCGCTGCTAGGAATTAGATGGGCTAATGATAGCATGGCAGTTATCAACTTCAAAAAATGTGTTATGACATTTGAAAACCAGGATGTTAGGGTCATTGCTCCTATGGACCCTCAGGAAGGATGACGATATATCAAACCAATAGAGGAGGAAGTCAGGAGAAGTTGGGATCATGCTCATAACATCTCCGAGGACTATATCCAACCTACTGTCAATGGCAAACTTGGCTGGCACAGTGCAAGTTCCACGTCCTCTGACTCTGACGATGCTCTAGAAAATTGGCAGAATCGGTTGCATGAGGTATCGGTTAGAAAGTGTGGGTTGATTACACAGTCTCTTCGACATGTTGCGACTGAGACTGTCGAGTTGCCCATTTATGAAGGACTACCGGGACTATCTGAGTTCTTTCAAGAATTTGAAGAGAAAGTGCTTGAATCACAAAGGATATTGGCTCTTGATGTAGCACCGAATACTACTTCAGCTCGATGGTGGGCGACACACAAACAGACGATCCATGATTGGGAGCAGTGCCGCACGTTGATAATGGTCCGTTTTGGTGATATAGAGGTCTATCATGCTGGGAGATATGATGGACGAGATGACCCCGCCAGTCATTTAAACGAGTGTCATAGGTTATGGACATTGCAGTCCATAGATAAGTGGGTTCATGCTTTTGTTCATACTTTAGAAGAGATGCCAAGATCCTGGTATGTGGCAGCAGAATTGCGCAGAACCACTACCACTTGGGAGGACTTGTTAGTCTGCTTTGTGCAAACGTTTAGCTTCCAGGACGCCAACCCCGAGGTATGTAACGCTTTGCACATTATCCATGACGTAGTACTAAAATTCATCCCTGTTGCATACCCCGTTGAACCTCATGCAAATTGCTCCATCCAATCCATGATGACGTGCTACAACTTGTTTGGGGAATGTGACGATGATGACGAGCTATGGAATGTTAATATCCCAGAGTCCGAAGGAAGCCGTAGTGTCGCAGCTCTCGACATACCAATGGATTTGATGAACCAGTCGCTGAGGATCCAGAAAGTTAACATTGGGTTGGTAGAAAATCTGAAATTTGCTAATGTCGAAGACTATTAGGGCGAAGAGACAATGGCCAAAGTCATAGATCTACTGCACGAATTCTAGGACCTTTTCCCAACACGATTTTCAAAAATGAAGGGAATACTCGGTGACTTGGGGGAAATGAAGATTCCACTCAAGATAGATGCAAAATCAGTACGCCAGAGGCTGTATAGACTGAACCCATGTTATAGCGGATTTCACCACACTAGGTGAATCACACATTGTATGGCCTTCCCCCGTCCCGCTGCAGACTCATTAGCCCCTATGGACCACTTTTTGTCTTTTGATGTATCCTTGATCATCCCTAAAAACATAAGAAAAGTGATATACGCGGCTTTTTCCCCGATAACCGCGTACATACGCAGATATTCCCGCTATAGTCGCGTACATCGGGATGTATGAATAATCTGAATCCTTTTGGAGCGTTCCTTGACTTGGATCCGACTCATATGACTCCTGGCCTTCCATATGCCTTGAGATCGCACGGATTCGACCTTTCAGTATCCCTTTG
>LPNX010021195.1:34195-45301 GCA_001517045.1 Pseudotsuga menziesii
ACAGAAATAGTGACTCCGCTGGGGAGTTCCTAGTAATTGTCCTTTGGGGGTTGATTTCTTGGCATTCAATGTATTTGAATTGCTCTCTCTCTCTCTTGTTCCTGTGTCGGGTATGAGGGCATGTATGCCTGGTAGAGCCTGATTGGTGTGAATTTAGTCTCAGCCTGTCTGTTTGCCTTGAATTTGTGCATCTTTTTCTTCCTGTATGCGGGTTTGTCACTTACAGTCGCGTATACACGCAGTTTCCCCTGGGATTTCCACGTATACACGCGGGTTTACTGCGCACAGTCGCGTATACTCTGGTTTTTACCTTTTTGTGGAAGATAGTGGATTGCTGGGTGAATTCTGTTAGTTGCTGAGTCTCCTTTGGCACTGCCTGAGTCTATTAATACCTCTGTTTCTGACCAAAAACGTTTTTTTAGCCTAAATTTTTTCTTTTAGGAAAGTTCTTGTCATGGCATCATTGATTTTTTGTTTGAGATTAGTGCATTAGAGTCCTTTTGCCTTAGTGCTTTGCTGGAATGCTGTTTATGTGTGCTTGCAGAGTCTGGGGTGGGTAGAATCATTCTTTTGCTTTTTGTATCTCTTTATTTTAAAAAAATCCAAAAACATTTGCTTATCATCATGCATTGCATTTTGCACTTTGCATTGTACTTGCACTAGATCTAGATTTGCTTTGGAGTAATAGTTAGGACTTCATATAGGGAAATTTGCATTCAACATTTGAAGAACAAATTGTGCATTACACATAGTACGCATACCCTGTTTTCATGGACACAATGCATTTGCATTGATTGTTAGGTGTGCATTTTACTTCTTGTTGCGTCATAACACCATTAGTTGCACGACCATATCCTATTTTTGAGTAATAAAGCCAACTAAAATCAACGCTAATTAAAATGAATTACACTCTTTTCTTTTCTAGGGTGCACCAACAAGCTTAGGTTTTAGGATCTTGGAATAGTTCATTGTAAGTTAATTCTCCAAGATCACTAAACGACAACAACTAGGTGTCTGTCCAGGGAGTGTGTGAAATCCTTGATATAACTGGTGTTCTCAGGAAGCTCCTCTCAAAAGGGAGTCAAGCACTAGGCAGTGTGAGCGGTTGTTGATTGGGATAACCCCTGGTCGATAACTGTGTAGCACCGGCGATATAGCCAGGATTGTATTCGTATCTGGGGGCTCTTTCGGGAGTTTCGGGCTTTGCTACCCTGCCCATACGGTCAATCCCGCCTGTGACTGTCCGCCTGAGCGTTGATTATATTGAGGTGACCTTAGTGACCTTACCTAGGATATCGAGGGGGTACGTGTAGAGGTTATTTTGCATGTGTCCCGGCCAGGTTGGGGTCGGATAGCACAGTCGCTTTACGCGTTGAAGCTGAGGGCCACAATAATTGGTTTCGAACCTCCGCTTGTGGTGATAAGGGCCTCTCAAGCCTCTCCTAGGTGACACATACCGGCCACATTCGGGAGCTCATTTATCCAGCCCTTGTTTGCTTGCATTTGGCTTTAGATTTTATTAGTGATTGCTCTGTGCACACTAGTTGGCCTAGGGTTTACGTAAATAGAGAGTCTTTGGTTTTTTGTTGAGTCATTGTGGAGTCGGGTGTGGTTCCGCGCCGTTCTCGTCGGTTAGCAAGACTTCCGCCTTCCACTTCTCCTCCTCCTTTGGGAGAGGGGCCTAGACTGTCCAGGCGGACTATGTCACACACTGATTCACACACCATGGAGGATCATTCAGAGACTATTCCTGAGCCACCTCCTCCCATTCGTATTGACGATGGGGAACTTACTCCTACGTACGATCCTTCACCTAACCTAGCTGAGTTCGGTCCTGTGATTTCCCAGATAGGATCTTGGCATGATATACCTACTCACCCTAGGGCTGATTCCCCATTGACACGTTACCGGTATGGAATGCCGGATGATGCCGAGACTCACTTTGACCCTCCTAGCACTAGCTACGGTAGTTATGTTACGACTAGTTTTCCTATGCACGATTTGACATTTCATGTTGAATCCAACTTTGAGCCTAGCACTATGCCTGGGGGCAATCCCATGCCTTACCTTGTGGAGAGGTTTGGGAGTACTAGTCACATTACACCTTCCATCCCAGTGGTGGAAGCTCCATCTTATATACCTCCTAGGTCTAGAGTTAGTGATCCGATAGGGATACTAGGTTCCAGACGAGTGACGATAGGCACTAGTACATATCTTCTTACAGAGATTCCTTCGTCCTCACTTCCGAATTCTTCAAATGTAAACCCTCCACCTTACTCACGTGGTCCTTCGAGTCGGCACGTAGCTACGAGTCAGATCCGTACCGCGATTACTAGACCAGTTGTGTCTCAAGCCTACATACCACCCGTGGTTTCGGGAGGTTATATTCATGTTTCTAAAGGTCAGATTGCTACTTCCACGACATATATCCCTACTTCCGGTATGTATATTCCTACTTCCGGAATGTATATCCCTACCTATGGAGTGTCTCATGGGGCATCGCAAGCGATGACCTATGGACCCTATTATGGGACGCAGTATGGATAGGTCTCTCCACCTTATGGAGACAGGTATTCACAACCTGCTTACTCTCCTAATTATGGCTTTGTAGCTCCTACTAGTCAAGGTCCACCTCATTATGGTACTTCCACGCCACCCTATACGGGTCATACAGGAGGAGGTCACTATGGCCAAGGTCATGGTGGTAATCAATCCTATATGAACCAGGGAGCGGTCCATAGACCTCATCATCCTAGGATCCCTTTCCTCACGACACTCAATCTACCTGACTTATCGAGACTTACGAATGATCCTGTGGCTCATGACCCGGCTTGGCCGGCTATCCCTACCAAGCTTCCTTCGGACATACCTAAGTTCGAAGGCAAACCAGGAGAGGATCCGAGCGAACACGTTACGACATTCCACCTATGGTGCTCTTCCAATTCATTGCATCAGGACTCAGTCCGTTTGAGACTATTTCAACGCACCCTCACAGGGCCTTTGGCGAAATGGTATATAGAGTTACCTAGGGGTGCCTTTACTTTGTTCGACAACCTTGTGATGACTTTCCTTAATCACTTCCAGCTACCAGTGCGCTATGATGTTGGTACTGAACTCTTGTCGACATTTCGGCAAGATAAAGCCACCCATATTTATGATCATATTCAGGAGTGGCGTAGACGGAAGAGATTAATTAAAGCCTTTATACCGCCAGAATTCCTCCTTGAGTGGTTCCTCAAATCTTTATTGCCATATATAGCGAAGGATGTTTCCACATCCGGAGTGCAGAATGAGGAACAAGCAATCTTTAGGGCGCAGGAACTAGACTTGATCTATGCTCAGTCTGGTTTGCTATATGAGATTATACCCAACGCTCCTCGTTTTAGTTTCGATCCCAAGGTCAAACCTAAACCACATGCCGATGGCATTGTGGGTAGTGCAAGTAAGAAACCTGCAGGTTTGGTTGTGAAACAAGTTGCTCAGTTGTCAATCAACCAATCTGCCTCGGGACAAGCTACGACTTCGTCTCAGCCTACCCAAATGGCGAATGTACTTGCTGTGCAATCGTCCGACCAGAAGGGTAACCAGCAACCCGGACGAAATAGAAAAAAGGGTAAAAACAATAATAATAAAAAGGGTGGGAATAAGAACGAAAATGCCAACAATAATGACAAGAACGGTAAAAATGCTGGGGGGGACAAGCAGAATAAACGTAAGGTTAATTTTCCTTGCAAGCTATGTAAGGATGATCACCTCACTTACTTGTGCCCTAGAATGGATGAAGCTTCGAAGTTCATAGCATAGGGCCCAGCTGTGTTAACGAACCCTTTACCGCATAACCAGAATATGAACTCGAAGTCCCATAATCAATCTAGTGATGAAGATCCTGCTGAAACTAGTGGTCGTGGGTGCATTAATATGGTCTGTGCCGCGAAAGTTGTGACGCGTGCGAAAGATTATACTTCGTCACAACCCAACCCAGGCAAAGAACCTGATCCACCAAGAACCCCTTTGCGCATTGAGAAACCCGCGGATAAACCTGAGGCTGCACCTCGCATTCCTAAGGGGGTACTTAAGCGTTCAGGGCATAACCCAAATGTCCGAGCCGCCCAGAATAATTCAATTGTTGAGGACTTGGGCCATACTCCTTGTGCGATGTCTGCATTGGAAGTGCTTCAGAGTTGTCCGTCGCAAAGGAAGGCTTTGCTTTCCGCTCTTGGTGTGAATGGTGATGATTCTTCCTCAGTGATCAAATTTGAAACCGCAGGACATCAGCCTCGCTTGCCCTACTATGTGTCCCTTTTGGTGCATGTAGAATGTCTTAATATAATCGTCAAGCGCATTGTGATTGACAAGGGCGCTGCTGCTTCTGTGATGTCTTTGTCTTGTTGGAAGGGTCTTGGTTCTCCTAAGTTGTCAAAATCTATGACCATGTTAACTGCTTTTGATGGGAGATCGTTTAGGTCGCACGGTATCCTCCCTTCCCTTAAAGTCCGTTTGGGAGGGAATACCGTTGCGATAGAGTTTGAGGTGGTTGATGCACCCCTCGACTACAATCTCTTACTGGGAAGGAACTGGATGTATAGTATGCAAGCCGTTGCGTCTTCCGTGTTTCACGTTGTATGCTTTCCACATAATGGGAAGATTGCAACGATTGATCAAATGGCATTCAAGAATCCGCCTGTTACTGCATCTTCGGAAGCTTTGGTTCCGAAAGTTGAACATTCCTAGCCGGCAATTGGGAGTGTGGGTGTAGGCATGTATCCATCCCTCATGGGAACCTTTAGTTGTCCTGCACCTGTCCTCATGATAGGATCTAGTTTCGATGGTGCTTCGACGTCTACGAGATCGGTGCCTTTTCTCACAAGTCATATGGGAGATCCTTGGATTCTTCCTTCACCGAGTCCTTCGAGTGAGCCCATTGAGACGAGCGTGCCGTTGCCTGCAGTCATGATAGCTTACCAAGCTAATCCCCAGTCTGCTGCAGAGCCTTGTTCTTCCTCTTCGTGGATGGAGGAGGAAGACCCCTATGTGCTGCCGGCATGGGTAGTACAATCTTCTCATGCCCACGACTACCTTGATACGGTTTTCCCTTCAGATGATGCGATTATTGAGGCCATGTCAAGAGTTGAGCCACCATGGGAGGAACTTCATCATAGATCATATTTCCTTCCAA
Organism: Pseudotsuga menziesii; assembly: GCA_001517045.1. Lineage (NCBI taxonomy): Eukaryota > Viridiplantae > Streptophyta > Pinopsida > Pinales > Pinaceae > Pseudotsuga > Pseudotsuga menziesii. The sequence continues at coordinate 39,372 of LPNX010021195.1, forward strand.
AGCTTGACCTTTTGGAGCATGAGGATTATAGGGAGATTCTTAGTCAGAAAGTTGGTAGACCTATGGTTCCGTTAAGCTCTCCTGGTCAAATGGCTGATGGAAACATGGCGAACATATCGTCAACTATTCCTATCAACATTTCTCGCAATCCTGGTACAATTGAGAATGTCTACATTGGGGCGGATTGTTCCCAAGATGAGATTCGAGAGTATACCGAGCTATTCAAGGAATTCCGTGATATTTTTGCTTAGTCTTATGATGAGATGCCAGGGATTAACCCTCGGATTGTCGAACATGAGATTAAGACTTACCCCAACGCTAAGCCTGTTCGACAGCATTTATGCGCGGTGAATCCTAGGAAAGCACCCGCCATAAAGGCAGAGATAGAGAAGCTATTGAAAGCTGGTTTCATCTATCCCGTTCCCTTGACGGAGTGGGTTTCAAACCCCGTTCTGGTGGATAAGAAGCAGGGAGCGATCCGTATATGCACTGATTTCTGTGATTTAAATCGTGCCTGTCCTAAGGATAACTTCCCCACACCGTTTATAGATCAGATTTTGGATGAGTGTGCGGGTAGCGAGGTGTTCTCCTTTATGGAAGGCTTTTCCGGGTATAATCAGATTCAAATTAAACCCGAGGACCAACACAAGACCGCATTTATTTGTCCTTGGGGAACATTTGTGTATCAAAAAATGCCTTTCGGCCTTAAAAACGCCGGAGCTACGTTTCAGCGGGCAATGACCTTGATCTTGCACGATCTCAAGTCTATCATTGAAGTATTTTTGGATGACCTCGTTGCTCATTCTCGCATGAGGATGCGTCATTCTTATCACTTGAGATTGGTGTTCAAAAGGTGCCGGCACTATGCTGTTAGATTAAACCCTCATAAGTGCATCTTTTGCGTGAATTCAGGTCGTTTGTTAAGATTCATCGTTTCGAAAGAGGGTATAAGAGTCGACCCTTTGAAGGTGGAGGCAATACTTCAGTTGTCTCCCCCGCGAAATATTCGTCATCTTCAGTGTTTGCAAGGCATGGCAAACTTCCTACGAAGATTTGTTGTGAACTTTTCCAATTTGAATAGAGGTTTCATGCGTCTCCTGAAGAAGGATACTCTCTTTGAATGGGATGAGCAAGCCCAGGAGTCCTTCAATGCACTTAAGCGAGCCCTAGCATCGGCCCCGGTGATTAGTCCTCCGGATTATAGCCGTGATTTCCTATTATATGTGGCCGCATCTTTAGAGACGATTGGTATGGTTTTGGTTCAAGAGGATGAGGAGCTCCAAGAGCATGTCATATATTATCTGAGCTGAAACCTTATTGACGCAGAGATTCGGTATTCTCATGTTGAGAAGCTTGCCTTGGCTACCGTACATGCGGTGCAGCGTTTGAGACATTATATTCTCCTTCACCAGACCTTGGTTGTTGCCCATGTCAATTCGTTTCAATTCGTCCTCACATGTGGGATGATTGGGGGAAAGTATAATAAATGGATTGTCATCCTGCAAGAGTTTGATCTCGAATTTGTTTCGGCAAAATCGAAGAAATCTTTAATCTTTGTAGAGCTCATATCGAATTTTCCGAGCGAGGCTGAGGAGTTGGTATGTGAAGATACGTTCGTTGATGAACACATTTTCTTAATCTCAACGGCTGACCCATGGTATGGGGATATCATAGTATATCTATAAACACAGAGGACCCCTACTCACCTCTCGCGAGATGAACGACGACGATTATGTCACGTTTCCAAGAACTACCTCATAGTGGACAATACTTTGTACCGCTGTGGAGTAGATTCCCTTTTACGACGTTGTTTAACTCATGATGAGGCTGAGGTAGTGCTTAATGATTGCCACGGAGGGGCGTGTGGTGGTCATTTATCTGGGCTTTCTACAGCTCAAAAGATTTTGAGAGTGGGTTATTTATGGCCGTCGATCTTCAAGGATTGTATTGAAGCGGTCAAGAGGTGCCACCCTTGCCAGGTGTTCGCATGTAATATGCGCTCTAAGCTTGCCCCGTTACACCCTATTATCACCGCTGGTCCCTTCACCAAACGGGGGCTTGATTTTATGGATTGCAACCCAGCTTCAGTTGGGGGGCACCATCATATCATAGTGGCTGTTGATTACGTCACGAAATGGGCTGAGGCAGTGCCTACAGTAAAATCCAACGGTGAGACAGCCGCTCACTTCATATTCAACCAAATCATTACTCGGTTCGGGATTCCGAGAGAGCTTGTCACTGACCATGGCTCGCACTTTCAGAACTGTATGATGGAAGAGTTGGCATCCAAGTTGGGGTATAAGCAAGAGCACTCCTCTTCTTACTATCCTCAAGCGAATGGACAAGTTGAAGCAGTGAATAAATCACTTAAGTCCATTCTCCAATGAACCATCGCACAAAGCAAGACGAACTGGCATATTATGTTGTACCCTGCTTTGTGGGCATATCGAACCGCGGTTAAGACTGCCACTGGTTTTTCTCCATATCAGCTTGTACATGGAGTGGAGTCGATATTGCTGGTTGAATGCGAGATTCCTTCATTGAAGTTAGCCGTGGAACTCTTACCAAACACTTCGCCTTTGGAGGAGCGTTTGGTTCACCTTGAGCAACTCGATGAGCAGCGTAGAGATGCCTTGGTGACTCTAGAGGTTAATAAGCATCACGTAAAGGCCCAATACGATTAGTCTGTCCGTCCAAGAGTATTTAGTGAGGGAGACTTGGTCCTTTTGTGGGATCAATCGAAAGAACCATTGGGGGCAGGGAAGTTCAATCCTATGTGGCGTGGTCCTTACATGGTCAAGCGTGTATTAGAGAAGGGTGCCTACGAGTTAGTGGATTACGAAGGGACGACCTTGGTGGAGCCTAGAAATGGGCTCTATCTCAAAAAATACTATGCATAATCTTTAGCCAAGCCTGCTTGTTGTATATTATTGTACAGCTTTTTTGCATAGTTAGGTCTTGTTTATCGTGATCGGGTTTGTGATTAGTTTCCGTTTCTTGTGGCAGATGTCAATGGAATCTTCCACCTACGTAGGATTCGCGGATGGTGCAATCCGTCACACTCAGCACTTAGCCTCAACTGCTTGGGTGATTTATACTCCTATGGGTCAAGTACTGTCTTCAGGAGGTGTATGTCTACGGCCATCTTCCAACAATGTTGCCGAATATAGTGCCGTTATTGAGCTTTTACGGGATGCCATTTCGCATGGTGTTCTCTCTCTTGAGGTACGTTTTAATTCAGAGTTAGTAGTGTCATAGCTAAATGGTTTGTACCATGTTAGAGATCTGATGTTATTGAGGAGATTCTTATGTGTGAGATTGTTAGAACGACAATTTGAGAGTATAACATATATACACATTCCAAGAAATTATAATCAAGTTGCTGACTCATATGCTAACTACGTGTTAGATTAGCATTTGTTTCATTCATTATAAATTAATCATAAACACAATTTTTACACATGTAAATAAATAAACCGATCACCATAAAACTTTTTATATACATAAAAAATGTGGTAATACATAGTGTCATAATACAAAATTGGGGCTTTGAAAGCCACCATCATATACACGGTAGTACAAAATAGATACACTCCCAGGTATCTAGTCCTGTGGAGGTGGAGGAGGGTTGTGATCATGATATGTCACTATGAATCTAGCTAGCCACCGGAATAAACGCACCCATGCGCGTGGTACACCCACCACCTGTCTCTGCATAGCCTCATGCAAGTCCTCGACTTGCGCCATGAGAACCCTGTGAGTTAGTCGCACAAAGTTGGTATGGATGTTTTGGAGCATTCGCTTCGCATCCACACCGGTGATATCGTCTCCTCTTCCCCTCCGTCTATGACGTGGGAAGCCCTCTGGTCGCCGTGGTCCCACATCTGCACATGAATGGTAGATGTCATTATGTATTGTCACCCAAAAACATGTCTTTTTGATTCCATATAATTAAGAAAACACAAAAAAATTAAATACTTCAAAAATTTTAAAAAAAGTGAGGGTCAAGATTCGTTACCTATGTCTCCATATGCTGATCCTGGTGGTAATGGCATGTCCGGATCCCCCCGGTAATCTATCCCTGCATAAGGGTAGTCATCTATGGCAACAATCTGTCGTCGCCACCATGGAAAAAAGTCAGCTGGATAGGGGTTGGCCACCCTACCACCCCCCAGTCTGCGCATTGCATCTGCCCAACGTCGTTGGGCCGGATCTCGAACCCCGTGGAGAGGAACATCCACTCTAGGGCTCAATCCTGGAACACGCTCGAAGAAAAACATGCTCAAAATGCTGCTGAACCCGAAGTTCTGTATCCTACCTGCCTTACACTCACTGAGCTGGTGTTTCATGTTGCTCAGTAGTGAAGTGCTCCAGTCATAGATGGTCGGTGTCATACACTCCACCACATAGAACATCAGTGGCCGAGAGGCTTGATGGAGTGATGCTAAGCCTGCTATCCTGCCCAGTGTCAGTAGTATGGCCTTTAGGCCCAGCACCTGTATAGCGTTGGTGGGAACTTGACTCCCCACCTTCTCAGTATCTGGGTAGCAGTACACAGCTATGTACTCATTGATAGTAAGCCCGTGACCTGCACCACCTCGAGAACGAAGGTTCACTACCTCCCCTCGTCTAGATAGACCTGTGATAAAGTAGATATCCTCCACCTTAATGGTGAGGGACATACCGTCTATCCGGAAGGACTATGAGTCTGGATCCCAATAGTCTACCAGCATCTGTAGCAGTCCTGGTTTGGCCCTCAAGCCACCTAGGCACCAAAACTTATAGAGTCCGCACCTTCTTAGAGCTTGTTGAGCCATTATGTCGGCCCTTACTGCTTCCTCTACTTCACCATGCTCGCGTTCTCGCCACTCTAGCACCATCTTGCATGAGAAATTGACCAAATGTCCATTAGATTATTGTAAATCCTTTTGCGCGGCATCATACGCAGCTGTTTTGCAAACAGCCGCGTATGTACGCGGTTTCCAGCCCCTTTTCCGCGTATAGCCAGCCCTATACACGGAAAAAGCCTCGATACCCGCGTGGGCCGCAGCGCTCATGTAGAATTGGCCTTAAAAACTTCATTTGACCATGAAAACTTGTAAAACTTGTATTGAAATGCAAGCTGAGAGCATGAATAAATACCTGGAAGAAACGGTTGTGAATTCCACCGGCTAGATCTCCTGGAATTTGCAGTTGAAAATCAGAGCTCCAATGGGTAAAAGTTTCAAATGATTTCTATTTTTTACTATTTATAGAAATTTTTTAAATATTTGAAATTTTTTACCCCCTTTCCTATAGTTTTGACCGTTTCTAACCATTTTGGACCGTTTCTGACCTAATCTGTGATGTAGAAGACCGTTTTCAGCGCCGTTTCAGCCTTTGGATTGACCCGTTCGTACTGATCTCAGGTATAATGTCTACACTGGCATATAGGTTAGGTTCACCATCGTTTGCATTTTGCATGACCTTATGACCATGTCACTATATCCTTAGGTACGAACCCACTCTATTATGTCACGGAACCTTCTTGCTGCTATAGAAGTGGCATGATATGAGTGGTAGAGCCTCACCTTACATGGGTACCCTAGTTAGCGCCCTATTTGCAGTTGGTGCCCATGCCGATGTTTCTCCCTTTAGGGTGTGGGAGTCCGTTGTATAGTATTGCCATGACATTTCGCAAGAGCCTCATACTCCTCTTGATCTTATGCTGGCCTTTTTCCCTCCGGATTCCCCTTATGTCAAGTTGTGGATGCATTATCACGAGCTTTGCCTGTCTTATTGAGCTTTATGCTGGCTCCCTTGACATTGCGTTTCAGCCGTATAGCTTGAGCTTGTCTCATGTCTAGCCATGCAGAGCCTTTCTTTATATCCTTCGCAGCTTGATTCCCTTTTTACCAGGAGGGGATTTTCCCCTGAGTGTCGATATCCTA
>LPNX010021195.1:47062-69718 GCA_001517045.1 Pseudotsuga menziesii
CCCACGATACAAGGATCACATGAAAGCTGAGATCGATAAGATGCTCGATGTCGGGATCACCGAACCTGTAGAAGAATCAGAGTGGATAAGCCTGATGGTGGTCCAAGATAAGAAGACCGGTGAGATCCACATTTGTGTCGATATGAGAAAGTTGAATGATGCATGTGTACACGATCCGTTCCCAACCCCTTTCACAGATGAAGTCCTGGAAGGTGTAGGTGGCCAGGAGGTGTATTCCTTCATAGATGGATTTTTGGGATACCACCAGATCCTGATTACGAAGGAGGATCGCCATAAGAATACATTCGTCACTGAGTGGGGCTGTTTCCAATATACCGTCATGCCATTCGGGCTGAAGAATGCACTTGCTGTATTCTCCCGCGTAGTCGTCGCTGTATTTAAAGATTTTATTCAAAAATTCCTGCAGGTATATATGGATGATTGGATTGTCTATGGCTTGGTTAAAGACCATCTTGACAATCTGCGATTAATGCTGGAACAATATAGACAACATCAGATTGGATTGAATTCTAAAAAATGTATTTTTCTGTGCACCCTTTGGCAGACTACTTGGCCACACCGTATGCAAATAAGGTCTGTTGGTAGATCCGACAAAGATTGCGCTGATCCTTAGTTTACCATCGTCGACGAATGTAAAGATGCTTTGAGCAACACTGGGACATACAGGTTACTATTGCAAGTTTATCATGGGATACGCTGCAATTACCACTCCCATGGAAAAGCTGTTAAAAAATATGCTATGTTTGAATGGACTCCGGAATGTCAAGGAAGCTTTGACACCCTGAAGTCCAAGATGGCCTCTGCACCAATATTGGTTTTCCTAGTTGGAATAAACAATTCCATGGGCATGTCTATGCCTCTTCTACTGCATTAGGGGTTGTTCTTGCACAGCCAGGTGAAGGTGACTTGGATCATCCAATAGCATATGCCAGTAGAAAGTTATCATTTGTCGAACGAAATAATACCACGACTGAAAGGGAAGGCCTGGCGATGGTTTATGCTCTGCAAAAATTCAAGCACTATTTGTTGGGAGGACATTTCAAGATGTTCACTGATCATTTTGCTTTGCAATACCTAGTCAATAAGCCTGTGTTGGGGGGGAGAATCTGTAGGTGGTTGATTTTTTTCCAAGAGTTTGATTTTGAAATAGTGGTAAAGCCAGGATGGTTGAATGTTGGCTCGGATCATCTATCGTATGTTGAGAATGGTGAAGAACCAACCAATATTGATGATGGCTTGCTAGAAGCACAATTGTTCTGAATTGAAGTCGTAGATGATCACTATGCACCAATTGTTCAGTTTTTGTCTACTGGCATCGCCCCAGCAGACATGTCGATTAGCCAAAAGAAGTAGATGGTCGTAAAAGCCTCCAATTTTCAACTAATTGCTGGACAACTATATAAACTTGGACCGGATGAAATATTGTGACGGTGTGTCTTACCGCATGAGCAGGGTCCCATTCTAGAAGAAGCACATGCAGGAATCGTGGGAGGTCACTATGGAGGTCGCGCTACTGTATGAAAAGTATTACATGCTGGGCTATGGTGGACCACGTTGCATAATGATGCCGCAGACTATGCAAGGAGTTGTGATGTCTACCAAAGGTTTGGTAAACCATCGCAGAGGGATGAGATGTCGCTAGTGCCACAGGTGACTCTGCAACCATTTGATAAATGGGCTATTGACTTTGTGGGTCCTATCAATCTGGTAGGTAAGCGCATTGGCGCCCGCTATATCATCACTGCAACTGACTACCTGACTTGGTGGGTGGAGGCTGCACTAGTCATTGATTGTACCACTGCGACAGCATCCCGGTTTATTTTTGAGAACATTGTGACACGATTTGGGTGTCTTAGAATCCTGATGAGTGACCAGGGCAGTCACTTTGTCAACCAGACGATAAAAGTGCTAACTGACGAGCTCCAGATACAACATAAGAAGAGTACACCCTACCATACGCAAGCAAATGGTACCGTTGATGCCTTCAACAAAATTTTGGAGACAACGCTGACCAAGGTATGTAACGTTCACCATGATGATTGGGATTTAAAAATTCTTGCAGTTCTATGGGCCTATCGCACTACTTGCAAATGACTAACAGGTCAAACACCATTTAAGTTGGTTTATGGGCAAGAGGCAGTCATGCCTATGGAGTATATTGTTCCTAGCTTGCGCATTGCCGCAGTGACGGGTATGGATGATGCAGCGGCACTAGAGGAATGTGTTGCGCAGTTATTTAGCTTGAAGAAGATTGTTTCATTGTAGGCTTCCACCAACAGGTTGCGAAGGATCGACAGAAGGCATGGCATGATCGCCATATTAAGCATAAACAGTTTGTGATAGGAGATTTGGCGCTGTTATATGATAGTAAGTTTATCAAGCATCCAGGTAAGTTACAAACGCACTGGTTAGGTCCCTATCTTGTTCAGTGCATTACATCTGGTGGTGCATTTCAGTTACAACAGTTAGATGGTGCAATGTTGCTGAAACTCGTCAACGGGAGTCGCTTGAAGCCCTATAGAACGGGGCCGGCGATGTGCACTGCCCGAAGTATAAAAAAAATTATGAGAATTTTAGTTCAGCAGCGCAAGGCAAGCCCTGAGGGAGAGGCTGTGCAAGGTTACAATTGTTAAACGTATTCGGTTGACCCTTTCTGACAGTTGTCGGGCTGTGGGGTGGTCAAATCAAGTAATAAATGCAGGTAGTTAAAACAGTTGACTGGTGGTGCTTGTTGAAGCGACTCGCATTAATGGGTGATCCGATCGTTAGAAGCATAAGATTGCCGATGGATTTGGAGTCATTAATACCCAATTTGGCAAAAATGATGGAGTTAGATTTGGTAATGATGGATTTGGAAATGGAAGTGGCTATAAAACACCACGTGGGAAGCGTCGGATGGCATTATTCAGTTGCGAAGAGTAGAGATAGAAGGTGAATTCTGTGTAAGTATTGAGTAGAGTGTTGAGTGCAGTATAATTCAAGCTATTGAGCGTCTTTTCAGGCTTTGAGGAGTACGGGATGATGAGCGGCCTTGACGCTATTGAAATTTCGAGTGAGTACGAGTCTCCCGTTTGGCCCACGGCCATGGAAGAGGAAGTCATGAGTATGCCAGTGGGTTCGTCGTCCATTCCGAAGTGGAAGGGGCAGATGTAGAGACCCAGTCCTATGCCACCAGAGAAGAGGCAAACTCACACATCTATGAAGGTGCATGGAGAAGGCACTGCACAGATTGGGTCATCAAGCTCAGGAGCTATTGAGTCTGAGGCACCTCGGGGTGTCTCGGTGAATGATATCTTGGGATATGTCGCTCCTATGCATCCAGGAGCCAAGCCATAGTAGATGTCGAAGAATCAGAAGTACCCACCCAAGTTTCTAGTGCTGCCAGAAGGGATGACCTGCTCAGTCGACATCATCCCTGCGTTGATTAGGCTCAAGTTCAATGATCACGACTTGCTCCTGCTTAAAGATGTCCGGGACAAGCCCTTTGAATTTGTCCATACGACACTTGGTGGCCCCATTCAGTAAATTCCAAAACCATGGGCCAGTGGATTAGAAAATCTGGGTTATTGGGGCTCATCAATATGCCCCATTTTGGCCGTTTGAATGAAGCACATGCATGTGTGAAGCAATTGTTGGCGTGTTTCCATGGAGGGATGCTTTGGCTGAATACGTCGATCCCTGTCACTGCCGACTTGATTGCAAGTATTACTGGTTTGCCTAAGGTTGGGGAGGACTCAACGCAATATATTCGTGGAAGAGATACGGATAAGTGACTTGCGAAGTAACTGAAGGAGTGCTTCAGGTTACAATGGGATGGTCGGGTTTATTGCATTGATAGTATCAATTCGCAGACAGTGCACATTGGCGCAATAATTTTGGCTAGAAAGGTTGTTCGCGGTAATCGCCCAGTCCAATGCCTTTTTCTTATAGTTTCCTTTTGATTCTCATCTCTCTTACTGCTTGGATGGAACCAGAGGACTGCCAACCAATGGTGGTTGATGCAGTCAAGGTTTGTCGTGGTGCTCGCTATCAAAACTTATGGTGGGTCAAAGAAACCAGTCGCCAAACAGACTGTGCTATTCATTTCTGGATCTATTGGGAAGCATTGCAAGTGACCGTCGTTGCTGTTCCGATAGTTTCTCCCTATGCCGCGACCAAGTATCAGCGGATCCTTCAATTTGCTATTGGACCCCACTCCATTCATATTCAGGCTAGGCAGGATCCTAATCAGTAGTGGCTACCATTTCCTTACAAGATCACCACGGAATATTTGGATGCGATTGTGCAAGATTGGCCGAGAGACTGGCGTGTCCTAGTGAGTCAAGAGGAGCTTGATATAGAGCTACCCCCGAAGGCTCCTGAAGACCCTGCCCCACCAGAATTGAGCACCCATGACTCTGACAATGAGTCATCGACGGATCCTGAAGATGCAGCCCAACACATGCGGGAGGAGACTCGCACCAAATGGCGTTAGGAGTACGAGGCAGGCAGTAGTACCAAATCGAGGACGAAAGACCAGCTGCAGCGGCTTGTCAAAGCCATCACATATTCCTTTATGGCTGCGACTACGGTGATCCTTGAATCAAACCATGAAGAATTTGGTGCGGTAAGAAATAAGCTAGAGTCCATTTTTTATATTGTTTCCAAGCAACCATCGGCACAACCTCTGTTGCAGGACAAACTATCGATCAGCACTGCGCCCTGGGCCAGGAATGTGCAAGTTCCCCCGACTGCGATCGACACCGGCAATGAAGAAGGTCACTAGCAACTACACCCAATCCAAAGCATGATCTTGGATTTGAACAAACTGTCCGCTACAACATTGGTTGAGTTGCAGCATTGCGCCGCATTGGAGTTGGCGGCATGACAAAAAGATTTAACTGATGGATATGTTGAGGCCCGAAATACCACCACAAAGTTGTAGAAGGAAGCAGAGGAGCTGCACCAGGTCTGCGTGTAGTTAGCAGAGGAGAGGTTACAAGAAATCAACCAGCTAAAGGCCACACAGGACGAGTTGCAGCGGCAGGCTGCTGAAGAGATTACCGACCTCAAGAAGGCATAAGACGGCTTGATTGTTGAATAGGCGCAGCTGTGTGCAAGGTGCAGCGAAGTTAAGCAGGCTATTTTTGATGCGTTCCAGAACATGTTTGACAACTGCAGTAGCTAACTGTGTAGGTGCAAGAGACAGAGGGTCAGTTGACAACCCTGAAGATGTCGCCGAAGGCCATGCTGCTGATGGTGCAGATCACTCGGGCCATAGAATTGAAGGATCTGCAGTAGCGAGCTGCCAGGGCACAAGAATGCCAGCAAAAGTGCCGCGAGCATCTCAACGAATTCCAAGAAATCAGTGGCCAGTTGGCTGTCAAGGCCGTTGCCACGCTCTAGGTCGTTCAAGTGAATTGACAACTGGTTAACAACAAGGCGAGTGAGGAGCACCCCGTCTAGTAGACTTTGACTAATTGTCAAAGTATTGCTAGTAAAGTCCAGCTGTAGGTCCATGAAATTGCGTAGCAGTTTGAAGATTTTAAGGACAAGACTTCGGCACACACCCTGTCGACTTGACATGGCTTGAGGGCGAGCCACAAAACTATGTTGGGGGCCTGTTGACAAGGGGTTTGGGGCAAGTGAATTGCACAACATCGTGGCAGTTGCGCAACCTCACGCGGTACTGTGCAAGGGCAGATTGGTGTGATAAGCGGGAAAATAACTATTTTTGAATATTTTATGTATATTTTGACCAAGTTTTGTTGCAATAGGTCAGTAGCGGTTAGAAGTCAGATATTAGTGGACCCTTGATGTAAAGGCATAAGGCTATTTATAGATCCATTTTTAGGAGTCACGAACCGGTCATATGTTGTGGTGAACAATTGTATGTGATTGCTTGCATGATAATTAGGGATAAGATTTGGTGCAATCCGCTCTATGGAGACTTTTCTGTCTTGACTGTGATTCTTCTTGATGTATGCAGTCTCTCCTTTTGGAGAAGGATTATGTAATGTGGCATATTTGTGCAAGATTAATATATGATGTGATGAGTATGGATCAATTCTTATATGTTGTTATAGATCTGTTACAATGCCGTGACTCTGTTTTGTTAGAATGACATGATATAGATGCGATTCAGTCTCTTCCTGCCATATCAATGCGATCAATTGGTTTTAAGTTGATGCAATATATGTTTCTGTAACTGTTTGATGCACTATAATGTTCCATGAATGATGTTGGGATAATTTGATACTGTATGATGATCACATAAGTTATGATATCCCTCCGTTGGATCCCCATATCCTCCTCTCCCACTGTCAGAAACTTGGTTCTGACAACTCTCCCTTGAACGCCTTGGGTGAGACCTCGTTTGCTCCGCAAACATTGCTGGGCAGGGAAAAACCTGTCTGGGCTGATGCTTAGGGAGACTGCGCTGCAGGGCATCGAGAGAGTGGGAACCCCTATCGACGAAGCTTTGTTGGTTGGTTTCGCCAACAAGTGGCCGACATAAAAGGTCAAGGCAAATGCAAAATGGTTGACAAACGTTTTATCCTTGAACAATGAGCATGAAACGATAGTGAATTAGGCAGCTTTAGACACAAACGGACCAACAATACAAATTTGCAATGTAGGAGACATTGACATATTCTCCATATAATTGGAAAAGGAACCAACCGAAGAAATAAGAACTTTGAATCAAGCTTAATCCAAGGCAAAAAACTAGAACCCAACTGTTGTTAGATTTAAACTAGTGTTTTGTTCAAGGATGACAAGACTTGCTTCCATGATATAAAAGACATTTGAATGCACTTCCCTTGTCTTCTTTCTTGTAAAGGTTTAACGAGTCCAAGAAAGCAAACTCGACACCTTCTTCATTGTTGACAAGCTCGAAGAAGAGATAGAATAATGCTTGATAAAGCACTGATCCGTGGATTTAACAATCCCGAATTAGTGGATATTCGACGGAGTTTTCATAATTTGAGAGTCTGAAAACGCCAGATAAGACTCTGGGGGGGAACTTTTTCGTAAAGTTAGTCTCCAAATCCCGAGAAAAGTATAAAACAATCCAGTGGAGAAATCTCTTAGCCCAGACAAACCAAGGTATTCCTTTTTCGCAGTTAGTCAGCGAGGTCCGGAAAAGGGTCAAACTATCACCATATCAACGCTCCTTTAATAGCAAGCATAAAGCCTTAGTTTAACGAGCATGAAGGAAAGTAAGATCACTCGGGTCATTCCATTCATTTGCGAGTATGGGGAAACCAATGATAAACTCGATGCTTTTGTGATGAATTTTTAGCGAGCATGACAATGGAAGAAAGAATGCTCTAAATCTTTTTCATAGTTTAAACCAAAGCACAAAAAAAGAAAAAGTGAGCTCAAACAGGTTCCTTTTTCGTAAATTTTGTTTCCCGTGCCCAAAAAATAGGTAAACTTATACCTGGGAATACTCTTCTAGCCACAGTCAACTAAAGTATTCATTTTTAGTAAGTAATCCATATGGTCCATAAAAGGGTTAAACTTATACCAGTGTGGATGATCTTTCACTTCAACAAGTTTGAAAGAACAAGTAAACTTGACAATCTAGTCATATTTAGGGAGTCAGACCAGAGCTTAAAGGTAACTCCATACCTTTCCCTTAAAGTTTTAAAGAGCCTAGAAAAGTTGAATCGTGGCCTCCTTACTGTTTTTAGCGAGCTTGAAGGAAAGCTGGAAGAATGCTCTAAATGCGAGGAGACAATTTTCAGAGCCATGCGAAACTAGTTCCAATTGCGAGGAATAAACCTAAGCATAGTGCAAGGAACACGAGCAAGGTAAGGACACTCGAGGAGCGTCTCCTCTAGGTAAAAGGTGTTAAGTTGCAACTGGAGAATGATACAAGGCTGAGTGATTATAAGAGCAGAGTTGAGGGATTATATAACAAGCTAAAAGAGTGGAAGTCGGCATCAGGCTCATAAGTGCGAGCAGGGTATAGGAAAATGCGGTTACAACTTGAACAGAAAGGAGAGACCAATAAGCAGTGTTGAACCCAACTAAGAATCATGTCTCTAAGAAACAACATCATAAATATCATATTCAGAAGAAGAGATCCGATACAAGTCACTTTGCTAGAAACATTCGCAACTTCGCCATCTTCAACAAGGGGCATAGTCAAGGCAGAGTTAACCAAGGAAGACTCCATAGTGCCCAAGCCCGAGGATTTAAAATCAATCAGATCAGCCTCAAGAGGAAACCTAAATTTTCCACAACCGATGGGGTCTACAGGAATAGACTCAACAACATGGGATTCAAAAATTCTACAAGAAGAACCAAAGACTCGACAATGCCAACATAAGAGGATTGATCATCAGAAATATCATACTTAATAAGCAAGTCAGGGTTGGATTTAACCACAATTGAATCAACATCCATAAGAAGGTTAGACTATATCATAGACTCTAGGGAGACTTCATCAGAAGGAAGAAGACTATCCCAGATAGAACACATGTCTAAACATTCAGTTGGATCAATAAGGTGGAGATTGGGCTCCAAAGTCCCCATCAGATAGATCACATGGTCAACTGCTGGGACGGAGTACCAAGAAGGTAAGCATGAGTTTAGGGGCTTCTTCTCAGTAGAAATTGGACATGGGGGATATGAGGCCACATAATTCTCCTGTGGTAGGGCAATGTCTACCGAAACACTCGGAATTAACAAAGTATAGACTTGGTCTACAGTCAGGTAAGCAGAGGGATCAACAAATGCCAGTTGATCGATAGTGACAATGCTTTCATTGTGAGGAAAGTACATCACACAAAAGAGTGTAGACACCACAACTTTCATAGAATACACATAATCACGCCTAAGGAGCATATTTAAGTCCAAGGGGTCCTTTATAACCATAAAATTAACTAAGACGATCTTCCCACCTAAAGTAACAGGTGTTTGATTAAGAACTCCCAAAGTTTGACTAGGTATTCTATAAAAGGACAGCGACTGATTAACAGTCGACACGAGGCTAGGATATCCCATACCTCTCCAAGCATGCATGGATAAAATACTAACAGAGCCTCCTTCATTTACAATACAATGATCAATCGTGTAGTATTCAACTTGGACCTTTATTTGGAAAGGTGTAGCTGAAGGAAGGGGTGGCTCATCTAGGCTATCCCAATCAAAGGAAGCAATCCGAGGGCTTGGCGGGGGTTCATTCGAAGTGAAGTTTTTTCCCCCTTGTCTAGAAAGTTCTGAAGTTGCAGTGAAGAAAATACAACTAGCAAATAACTCACTCTCCAAAGGAAGAGTGGGATTGATCGACGATTGTATCGATTCAACCACTTGATGAAGGTCACTCTTCGAAGGAAGAGTGGGATTGGTGAAAGATTGCATTGGTTCAACCACTTGATGAGGATCACTCTATGAAGGAGGAGTGGGATTGACCAAATACTGCATTGGTTCAACCAATTGATGAGGATCACTCTATGAAGGAGGAGTGGGATTGACCAAATACTGCATTGGTTCAACCACTTGATCAACCAAAGGTTTAATAGGTTGTTGGGAAACTATAGGTTGTTTAGGAGAATAATATCCTTAAGACTCGGACCACACTCTTCGTACCTCCGCAATAGCAGGGAATTGATGAGTAAGGTGGTCTCCCTCACAAAGCTTACAAGGGAACTTAGGTTTGTGTCTTGAACAATTAGTTTTCTCAACGATGTCAACATGACTTGCATTGGATGACTGTTTTCCCCCAGCATGGCCTGCAGAGGCTGGGTGACTGCCACCAACATGACTTGCAGAGGCTGGTTGGTTGGGTCCAACATAAATTCCAGAGGCTAGTTGTTTTCCACCAACATGACTTCCATAGGCTGGGAGGTTAAGGTCAACATGACTTGCAGAGGTTGAGTGTATGCCCCCAACATGACCTATAGAGGCTAGGTGGTTGAGATCAACATGACTTGCATAGGTTGAGTGTATGCCCCCAGCATGACCTGCAGAGGTCGGGTGGCTAGGTCCAACATGACTTGCATATATTGGATAGGTTCCCCCTTGCTTTCATGTCTTCTTCTTATTCCTCCTTCTTTTATTCTTTTTAGACTGCAGGTTACTAGTATCAGAACTTTCACTGCATGAGATAGAAAGAGGAGGAGAATTTTCTACTGGTGAAGGGGAGACATTATTTTGATGCCCTTGATATAAGGTGCTTGTTTGAGAAGCATCAGGAGCATCCCGGACAATCAGAGTGGAAAACAACCAAATCGGTAGCCCAAGGGTGAATCCAGGCAGATTTAAAGTGGCCATTAGGGGAACACCAACATTCCCAGTAAAAGGAAAAACAAAAGAATCCCCTTACATGGGGGTCTCTTGGTTGGTGTCCATATGGGTATTACTCATCATTTCTGACTCAACAAGAAATCAAATTCTGAGGTCGGTTGACAACCAACAACACAAAGAGCACACCATTATAAGAAAATCCTAAGTATCCAGACCAGGAACACAAGGATACCTTCCAAAGGATAGTATGGGATGATGAGGGCCCAAAAATAATCAGTGAAGGGAGAAGGAGAGTTACCTGGGGTCCATAATACAATCATTTTGGGAAAGCGTTTGAATCACAAATCGCTTTTCCAAAGAGCTACACTGGGTTTCCTCCCGCGTCTTCCCTAGGTACAGTGGAAATAACCTTCCACTGTCACCCGTGTAGAGTCCTAGAGGTTAAGATGTTAAGGATACCAAAATCCCAAAGAAGGTTCGGTGGAATAGTCGTTGGTCCAGTTGATGCGCATGGGTAGGGTAGCTAAGCCTGAAACTCAAATAGTACATGGAACCACATGGGGTCGGAAGAACGTAAGAGTGAATCCCCAGACATGCAACCATTCTGGTGTATTCTCAACTGAGTATAGGAGGGGTATCTCCACAACTTAGTCTCACACAACTTGCAACAACTTTGGTGTATGCTCAACCATGTATAGGATGGGTATCTCTGCAACTTAGTCTTGCACAACCTCGTGCTTGACTCCTATGTAAGATGAGCTTTCTAGTTCACTTTTTGTGAATTTGTATTTCCTAAACGAAAGGCCACTCTGTTTGAGTTTAAGGTTTTTGGTAGTTAAAGATGACCCTAACCCAAAACACTAGCCTAGACTAGTGTGTGTCGTCCCTAGAAAGAAAATGTTACTAATATGTTTTAAACATTAACGTTCTTTTTAAGGGTTATTGATGACTCAAAGGTAGCGGTAACGAAACTAATGATGTTTTGAATTAAAAGCATAAACACCATGAACAATGTGAAAGAGATTAAAAAATGCAAACTTTTACTTCTCTTTTCTTTTCAAAACTAAAAATGGAGGCCACAAAAGAAATATCTGTTTTTATAATTTTAAAAGACAAAGGTATGCAATGCACCTAAGCCTAAACTTTAGCCTAAATGCATATAAAGCAAAGACTTGTTGTTTTTAACTTTTTCTTTATGAATAAGAAATAAAAACAACCTACAAACAAGTACATGCAGATAATGTAAACCAAAGCAAAAGGACGTATGATCTATGCCTAGAAAATAGACCTGAAGTTTCCCTAAAGTCTGACTAGACCTCTCTTGGGAGGGAGACTTGCATAAGGGAACAAGACGACCACCTTGGCATAAGGGGCTTGACCAACGAGACTAAAGAGACAGAGACCGGATGGCTCTTAAGTTCAGACTATATTGGCTAACAGAGGTCGATCAACACCTTGCACAACAAGGTCATGCCAAGGAAGGAGGTGGGTTACATAGCAAGAGGCAAGCCCAAAAGCTTAAAAAAGGGTTACAAATAAATTTAAGATCACCCTCAAGGGGAGACACCACTTCCCAATGGTATTACACAAATAAGGGGCCTAGGAGGACCCCACAAACTGCAACAGACCTCCTTCAAACAAGCCAAAAAGTGAAAAAACATTGAAAATGGGCATATGCAGGTGAGAAATAGGGAAATTCATGTATGATACGCAGGTAGGCCACTATGAACTTGTGTATGGATCAAGAATATGATGCTGTTGAGTGCAAAAATCGCCTATGGGTAGTGGAAGGCCCAAAAAAGGTAATAAACAACCTTAAAACAATAGGGAGGTTGTCTTGAAAGGCTTGAGGATGACTCTTAACTTGTAAAAAAGACTCAGACCTTCAACTACACTAGAAAAACTAGACAAGGAGACCACAAAATAGACAAGGTTACCCTAGTGGAGTCGTTAGTTCTGTTGTTAAGGAATTGATCCTATGGTTGGGGTTAAGGCCACCAACATACTAGGGGTATACATACTTATATATAATGCTCTGCAAGTATGAATTTAAACAAGATTTCAAAGGTTAGGAAGGTTCATACCTTATGCACTGGAGATTGATCCAAGCTTTCTCTTTATCCCTCTTCTTTCTCTCCAACCAAGAGACCCACAAAACAACTTCAAACCTTCCTTAAACAAATTTGACCACACACAAAGCAATGATAATCAAGATAATATGAAACCCTAATTAACATGTAATCAAAAAATGAGATTCAACATCCATTACACAATGATTTGGGAAGGGAATAACACCAAATCTTTATTAATCAATGGAATAAGTACAAGGTATACCTTCTCCTCTTGCAAGGCACCTTGTGAAACCTTCGATCTGGATCTCCTACTTCTCTCCTCCAAGATTCTTATCCTCCAAGCTTTGCAACAAGGGTAGATGACAGCTAGGGAAAAGGTGGGGGGAATGAGAATCCAAATTTCACCAGCATAACAATACCAAAGGCTAAGTCCCCTTCATGGTCCCTTCTCCCTCTCTTATATAATAATCTGAAGAGTTAGGTTCGAGGATAGGTTAGTTACAACTGAGGAGGCAATTCGAAAACCACCCAAAATTCAAGAATTTTATATATTTTTGACCACTTCAGGGGGTATACGCGGGTACAACACTCACAACTCACGCATGCAAAGTGAAAAAATGCAGGTTTCCCATTGACAACTCGCATATGGGTAAAAAAAGTTATTTTTAGGGTATTTCCAAGAGTTTTCAAGAGTTGGTTTGTTCTCAATGTTGATCCTTAGTATGTTACCTATCCAATGCTCCAAAAAAGAGGTAAAATAGAGCTACATAACTCCCGATATGGCCTTTCCATCCACATGTGTCCTTTGGGTGATTGACAATAACTTTCATGAAGTGTCGTCATGCGACAAAACATGTAAATGTCATCATGGACAGAGAAGTGCCATTTTTTGCTATAACAACATCCCTTGTAAGAATCAATGGAGAACTACAAACAACACCTTGGCCATCCACCCGTGCAAAGTAATTGTAGAGTCGTATTTGTAATTTAGGGGAAGAATGAATCCCACCACCTTTGTGCTCTAAGCGAGTATCACAAAAAATGACAAAAATAAGGAGAAGTATATTCCCACACACTGGCTTTAATAGGCGCAGGGATGGAGCAATAGGATAATTTATTTGACACTATATTAGTTCAATATTTTAATGGACCAGCAAGGGTAAGGTGAAAGTTCCTTTGACACAGAACCCCATCTATGAAGGTACATTCAAGGATAAAAATAAATTAAAAATACTATTCTTTATGTTAGTGGGGAGAACTTCATTAAGAGTAGGATGAGCAAAATTACCAATGATAGGATAGGTTTAAGGAAAAAACAATTTCCCTTCTATAATACATTTGTTGTATTGTTAAAGGAAAGAACTTCAATCCATGGTAAGGAATGATGATTTTTCATCAATGACCAAGGTTCTATTCCCATGAGGGCACTAGTCCCCTAAAGTTGCCATGGGGGCACTCCGAAGTAGTGGTTGAACATGTGAAGCTTGCATTGCACTCCCTAAGCACACATAAGTAGATCAAAGTGCTTCCTCTTGTCATCCTTAATATTAGACACTAATTGTTATGGATATGACCATGATTGGTGAGGGGTAAATAAATCGAATGGTTGGGATGTGAGTTTCAAACTCTCCCCACATAGGTTCAAATCCTCAATGCCCCAATGGGACATTGGCCTATTGTGTCTTGCTTGAAAGGGTAAGCACCCGTAGGTGGGACATATTTGCCCTAGGTTGAGCCCCAAGTTCCTTGTTAGGTGTTGTTTTCAAGCTATTACACCTAGCCTTACATGTATAGTGACAAACAATCAAGTTTGAACTTGAGTCATGCTTAGATAATCTTGACTAGTTATCGATTCTACTAAATGTAATGAAAAATAAATCCAATAAATCACATTGAATGAAGGGATTAAAGCAAAAAAAAATTCATAAATGTTGAGAAATTATCTATTCAAACATCAACCCATGGTTTTCATTTATCTATTAAAACATCAACTCATGGCTTTCATTAAAGAAGAGTCATATTCAATAGGTGAAAAACCTACTTCGTGAAAACGAGGGCCATAAATATCTTGCTTGTTCTTAAAAAAAAAGGGATATGTTATGTTGACTTTTGTGTTTAAATGGTTAGCTTTTGTTAATATTTGTATTTAACATATCTAAACACTATATATGGAGACTTTGTACTCAATTTGGCAAACTATGCAAATTTAGGAAGTCAATTTTAGTAAGAATGATTGAATTGGGGATTTCCTTATTTTTAAGAAGGTTTTATGTGGACTTTATATTATACTTCACACTCTCATATATGAGAGTATATTATAAGAATTAAATAAATTATTTTTCTTAGAAACAAAGAACAACGTATAGTAAAATATGCATGCAATCTATTATCATGCAAGCATAACTATATACAATTTCAAAATTTCATTGTAATTATATACATAATGCCAAAAATTTATTAAATATCAATTTTTTTTATTAGATGAATTTATAGTTATAATAGTTTATGAGACATTTTGTAGTACTTGGGGGATTAATATTATTAACCATATATGTTTCCTCTAATTTGTATTTTTGCAATCCTTCAAATTGGAGTCCATGATGCAAGAGCATATAGTTGTGCATGTCCATGTGTAGTTTTGCAATTCCATGTGTAGTTGTGCAAAGGGTGTGTAATGAGGTGTATGTGCAAGAAGAGACATGTATACAAAGGTGGAAGGAAGATGCTAGCATGTAAATGAAACATGTTGCAACATAGTGTGCACATAAAAGGAAAAAAAGAACACATATGGTATATAAATGAGAAGGACAAATAAAGTCAAAGAGTTGATGTGGCATTTGTATCAAACTAAGAAGAGGTGAAGGTGAATTGATACTTGAAGGAAATCGAACCATGGCCCTCCTTCAAGTATCAATTCGCCTTCACCTCTTATTAGTTTGATACAAATGCCACATCAACTCTTTGACTTTATTTGTCCTTCTCATTTATATACCATATGTGTTCTTTTTTTTCCTTTTGTGTGCACACTATATTGCAACATGTTTCATTTACATGCTAGCATCTTCCTTCCACCTTTGTATACATGTCTCTTCTTGCACATACACCTCATTACACACCCTTTGCACAACTACACATGGAATTGCAAAACTACACATGGACATGGCCCTCCTTCAAGGAATCGACCGATGGGCTTAGTCAATCCAACCATGGCCTCATCAACCATTCAATCGTTCGATTAGTTAACCGCTCAGTCGAGCCTTTAGTCAAATGCTCTTCTAGTCGACTATTGTTCATCGAATGTTTGTCTCCATCATATTTAAAGGTGTGATGAATCTGCATAACCTTAGGTTCCAACACCCCTCCATCGACACAATGCTTTGGAGATTTAGAAGGTGAAATTATGTTCTCTGAACATCCCCCCATAATTGCAGCCACCTGAATCCCAAGCATAGCCCAAATTTCAAAACTAATCTTTTAATAGAGGCTTCATAAAGATATCAATGATATGATAATCTATCCTACAATAAACAAGTGAGACCACATTGTCTTGTACCAACTGTCCCAAATAATTAACATGAATTCCAACATGCTTTATTTTGTTTTGAGCAACAGGATTATCAACAACATGTATTGTACTCTGATTGTTATAATGAAAAATAGTCGAGTATTGAACAAGAAGCCAAGCTTTGCTAAAAGCTGATGGATCCAAACTTCCTTCATACCTGCATTGATAGTGCCATGATATTCGTCTTTTGTAGTCAAAAGAGAGACTACCTTATTTTTCTTAAATGACTTGATCAAGGGTTTAGAACTCAGCCAAAACACATAGCCAAAAATGTACTTTTGGTCGTCAATGTCACCTTCCCAGTCGGAATCAATAAACCCAACCAACGGTTTTGTACTGCGACAATACTTAATACCATACTAATAAGTTCCTTTAATATAGCGAACAATTATTTTTGCATCCTTTCAGTGGATTTCTCGAGGATCTTGCATGAACTGGGAAACCACACTAACAACAAAGGATAGACAAGGTCAAGTATGAAGTAAGCAAATCGGGTTGTTGACCAACTATCAATAAATAGTGGCATCGATTCATGGAGAGTTACAGTCCTTCAACAATTTTGCACTCAACTGATAAGGTGTAGCACAATACTTACAATCATCCATCTTGAATAATTTCAAAAGATACAAAGCATATTTGATTGAGAAAGGAAGATACCATCATCCATTTGTAAAATTTGAATGCCCACTATGAAATGAAACAAACTAAGATTAGTCATTTCAAAGGTATCTGCAAGTTGTTTCTTCAAATCCAAAATCAAATTGACATTATTTCTAGTTATGACTAAATCATCAACATACAATGCCACAATCAAAGTATCAACATGAACATGTAATACATAAATACTATGATCAGATTCACAACGTTTGAAGCCAAGATTGATAAAGAAACTATCAATATTCTCATACCAAGCATGACTTGCTTGTTTCAAACCACACTACAATTTCTTGAGTTGAGAAACAAGACAAAAATCTATCACAAAACTAGGAGGTTGTTCCATATAAATTTATTCAGACAAATCTCCATGAATAAAGGCACTTTTAACATCCATTTGATGAAGTTCCCATACAAAATGAGCAACAAGAGAAAGAATAAGCTGAACTGAGTTCATCTTTGCAATAGGGGTAAAGGTTTCACTGTAGTCGATGCCTTCTTTATAAGAGAATCCCATGGCTACCAAGCGAGCCTTGTGACATTCAACAACAATGTCAGAAGTAAACTTTGTCTTGTATACCCATCGACACTTAACAACATTCTTTCCTTGGAGTTGAGGAACAAGTTCCGAAGTTCGATTCTTCTGCAAAGAAGCAATCTTAGCAGCCATAGCATTTTCCCAATCAGGCACTCCCTAAGAATCAACATAGTTCCGGGATTATCGGTTTCAAGAACATGTGCCATTAGTGAAACACTTCCATGTTGTTTATGACTACAAGCCTATCGACCAATACTAACATCTCCAGCACCAGGTCCAACATCTATTGTTTTAGTAGCTCATTGAGGTAGAAAAGTTGGCGGTGATTCAGGTCAGTCATGGGTAGTTGAATGAATAGGAGTGTTGACATTATCAGTCAATGTGGATCGACTAATAATCGAATCAAGGGTAGAATCCATTGAGTTAGTCGAAGCTTCAAAAAATGGTACAGTCAGTCTAGATTCTTCAGTAATCAAAAGGATCATTGTGCAATAGACCCAAAGAGGAGTTCAACAACTTATTACCTGAAATCTTTTCATCAGAGATCATGTTTCATCTCAAAATGATATGGTTTTTATTGGGTCAAATAGTCGATAGGATTTTGATTCATCAGAATATCCCATCATGATGCAAGCATGGCGCTTTGCATAGAATTTATTCCTGTAGTTATCACTGATATGAGCCCAAGCAACACATCCAAAGGTTATGAGGTGTGTGACATATGAATTTATTCCTCTTCACTTCTCGACTAGAGTCATGTTACTCACAATTATACTTGGAATAAGGTTCAAGAGATGGTTTGAATAGTAAATAGCTTTTGCGCAAAATCTAGTCAAAAGATCTTTGGTCTCCAGTAGGCACCAAACCATTTCTACTAGAGTCCAATTCTTTTTAACTTTATGACTCCATTCTACCGAGGGGTGTGAGGAAAAGACATCTACCAAGAAATAACATTTTGCAAGAGATGTTCTTCAAACTGTGTTGGACCTAGAAAAGTGCATACCAGTTTTGATCGAAAATGTGAAGAATCCAATTGCAAGACGATTAAGGCCGCAACAGAAAAGGAGAAGAGTAGGCCGAATTTGAGAATTTGACATGTTTTGAGGAAACAACAAATGTAACGGTGAGTTAAGTTAGACTAAATAGTCTATTTTGGGGAATGGGAATGATTGTAAAATGGGTCATTAGTGCCTTTATTGATGTTATGAGATTTATTGGGTTAGTTAGAACAACCAGTCGACTATTAGTTGAGAACTAGTCGATGGTTAGAACAATAATTATAAGGTGTATATAAGGTCAATCCATGCTATGTGCGGACGAATCTCGATCTTGACAACACCGATGATCCTTATGACGCTTCATAACCTTGAAGGGATATAGATCTTTTAGAGGCTAAGATGCTGATGAGCTTTCACGACTCTAATTGGAGATAGAGCTCGACAAAAAGACGATTATGAGAGGGAGCTCGATAGATAGGTCGACAAAAAGAAGAAAGAAGACATGACAGCATGAGAAAGACAAGGAAAAATCATTCATTGTAAAGAATATTATGAGAGAAGTCTGCAAGCTAAGTGCATAGACCAAAAGCGTTCCAAATATTACTCATGCCATATGAAGAGCGCTTTTGTGGTTTTTCCTGTATGGGTTTCCACATTAAGTATTTGTGTCTTTGATATATGTGTATCTTATGTTTGAATATTTATGAGTTTGTCACACTTATATTAATAGAATATTGTGGAATGTCGGTGACAATTATTGTTGGAATGATTTAATTATGTATATATTATATGTTATGAATGCGTTGATGAATTGACCTGCTTTCTTATTGTGTATGGATCAACGGTAATTAATCCCTCTGTTTCGGTCAAGTGTCTTGTTAAAGTTGGGAGGAATAAATCCCCTTCCATAACTGCAAAAACATGTTCTAGCAGTCCCCATAGATATCTGGTGCAGGTCGGATCAACCACAACCAACCCAACCAACACTTACAAGATCTGGTCGCTCCTACACTTAACAGGGGGAATTTGATTTATACATCATTTTGCCTTTTCTTATCGAGTCTGTAACATCACAGTATTTCACGCCATTTACCTTCTGACTAAAAAAAACCTTTAAAATGAACGATATAATTTAAAAATTATTAGTAAGTTTTATTTTATAGGCTCATACACCAACTAGCTTAAGCTAGACTTGTGGAATAGGGAGTTTAAACTCTCCACAAGTGTTTAAATTCAGATGTAGTTGGCCAATCAATAGGTAAACCCTCTTGTATGTTGATTGTATCTGTGAAGCTCCTCTCAAACAGGAGTTAAGAATGAGGCTGCTTGGAGGCTTGGACTGAGGAGATAACCCTCTGATTCCTTTTCAAAGCGTAGACCAAGGTTTTTGCGCATCTAGAGACTTCTGTCAATACCACCCTTTAGGCCTCATGCGGTGTCAGTGTTGATAGGGTTTCGGGATTTTCTACCCTGCCCTTGAGTACGAACCAGGCTTGTGACTGTCCCCCCAGACTGTCAGTATAGTCGCGTTATCCTTTAGTCTCTTTGACATCTAGGGTTCATACACAGGTACACCGGAAGGCTATTTCTGGTTGACCTTGGATGGGCTTGGAAGGTAACCCTGATAGAAGGTGTGGGAGGGAGGTGGGTGATTCCTCCGCTTGTGCCTAAGAACATCTATAGGGATGCCAAGTAACTATCTCTCGGCTTTCTTCTGGAAAACATATCTTATACCCCTTGTGTCTGTTGTGGCTTTAGGAAATTTTGTAGTGATTGTTGTGTGGCTTGTTTGTGTTTAGCCAAATTTAGGGTGTATGAAGAGTCAATTTTCAATCGTGGAGGAACAACCTCTTAGAAGGTCAAGAAGGTTGCAAAACCTTCCTCCGTTTACTACAGTGGCGCCTCCACCGCCCCCTTAAAGGTGGAGATTAGACATAGATGGTTCTTTTGAACTAGTAGGAATTAGTGAAGTTCTAGGTGAACTGAAACTTAGGAAAAACCAGGTTGATACAACCATATTAGAGATAGAAGACTTGCAGGTTGATGAGTTTGTAAGAAACTTTAATTCACCTCTTATTGACTTAAACGATCCTATGATCATCCAAGTTCGTCCATTTAATTCACCCGTGATTGGTGTTCCTATAAGTAGACTTATGTCTAGTGTAGGAGAGAGTCCATCTACCCCCATCTCATTTATTCCAGCTGAAGGAGTTCCACCTCCCCCAGTTGGTACTCCTAGAACAAATATACCTGCTACTCCCTTAACTCCAGCTAGTTGGGTGGTTCAACCACCGGCTTCCACAAATGTAGTAGGCACTTCTCTGGGGTGGTCACTAGGATTCCCAGTGTGCCTTCTGCTTCACCCTCTTTTGCATACACTGCTCAGAGTGGTCTTGTTGGATCCTCTTCATTTGTCCGAGGTTTTCTGTGGAATGGGGGGCACATTCCCCCATCCACTCCATATGTAGGCCCCACACCGGCATATGTAGGGGTGCGATTTGGAAATACTAACTCTTATGGTCAAGGTTTCCAAAAGCCGATTTCGGCTCCTTTTACGATCTCTCCTTTCTTGCTTTTTAGTGGAGGGATACCTGCTCCTGTTTTCCAAACTCTAGTTTCAACTGGAGTGGCTCAAACCACATACACTGCACCACATATGAATAATCCACTAGCTTATAGGTGGAATCCCTTTCAAAGTAGTCTGACTACTTTGCAACCGGTAGCTGGGGGAAACCCCTCCTTTACATTTGTGAACCAGGGTGCAAGTCCTTCGAATTCTCAAGCTCGTACTTTTCAAGCTCCGGTTAGGCCCAAACTTCTTTTCCTGGTAACTTTGAACTTGTTAGATTTGTCCAAGTTAATGAATGACCTAGTGAAACTTGATGCCACTTGGCCACCTGTCCCTACCAAATTACCCTATGATATTCCAAAATTAGAAGGCAAAGTTGGTGAGGACCCAGGGGCTCATATCACCACCTTTCACTTGTGGTGCTCTTCCAACTCGCTGAATGATGACGCTGTTCAGTTGAGACTGTTCCAAAGAACTTTGACTAGTGCCGCAACTAAGTGGTACATTGAATTGCCCTTTGTTGCATTTGATAGTTTTTGGGACTTAGATAATATGTTCCTTAACCATTTCCAACTTCCTATCCGGTATGATTCCAACACAGACTTATTTTCCACCTTTCAGCAGGACAAAGCCACCCATATTTTAGATTATATCCAAGAGTCGTGAAGGTGGAAGAGGCCCATTAGGGCCACTATCTCTCCCGAGTTTCTGTTAGAATGGTTCCTTAAGTCCTTATTCTCGTATCTAAGGATCTATCCACTTTGGGAGTAACTAATGGGGAAGAGGCTATCCTCAGGACCCAGTAGTTAGATTTGATATCCTCTTAGTCTGGGATTCTATATGAAATCATCCATGATGCACTATGCCCAGCACATAGTGTCAAGAAAACTAAGCTTGGAACCCATGCCGATGGCTTGGTGGGTTCAGTTAAATATCCCATTGTAGAATCTTTGGCAAAACAACTCCATGAGTTGTCCATTAAACAATCTACAATGGAGGTAGCAAAGGCTTCCCCCTCATCCCAAAATGTAAATGTTTTTTCTCAATCCTCCCAAAAGGGAAATCAATAGCCCAGTGGCAAAAAGAAAAAGGGGAAGAAGGGTGAGGGAAACCAAAACAAGCCAAAAACCACAAATAATGCCGATGGGGGAAAAAAAGAGAAGAAGAAGGTGAAATTTCCTTAAGTTGTGCCAGGAAGATCACCCGACCCATTAATGCCCTCTTATAGGTCAAGCTAAGAAGTTGCTAAAAAATCAACAACCAGTTGTCCTAAAGGATCCATTTCCCCAAGGATAGAATGCAGCTTCAGTTTTTAACATAGCAGGGGGGCACTGCTATGCCCTTGACCAAAATTATATCAACATGGTTCGATCCTAGATCTTTCTCTAGACTAGAAACAAGAGCTATCAGACGGAGGCTCCTGAGAAGGGTAAGTCTATAGGTGAAACTTCTAACCCTCTCACAATTGAAAAACCTATTGAAACTATGCCTAAGATACCAAAAGGCGTCTTCAAGAAAGCATTGCACAATCCTAATGCTAGGGCTGCAGCCAATTACTCTGTAGTTGAAGATTTAGCCCAAACTCCTTGTGCGATGTCAGCTTTGGAGGTGTTACAGACACTACTACATTTCGATCCAAAATCCGACGGTGCGTGGATTTATTTTTTTAAACTAATAAAAAATCACAAGGATAATTTATTTTTTTGTAAATGTGGCCACAAGCGTCGCTTAAGCGACGGATATTCTCATAACCGTCGATTAAGAAACAGCCTTCTTTCACCTTTTCACTATGATTATGTAGGCTTCTTAAGCGTCGCTAGGAACCGTCGCTTAAGCGACGCTTACATTAGCCATATGGTGAAAATGCATGCAAAATCCAAAATGTCTTATAGTATCAGAAGCCATTATCATATTTACAGCTGTAACTAGGTTGCAGGATGTAGACTTTGACAGTACATTTTGGTAAATTCCTTTTTGAGATCGAGTCGAGTACTGAATGACAG